>CAUYON010004448.1:0-18121 GCA_963573935.1 Arctocebus calabarensis | reverse complement strand
TTACTATGTTCTTGGCGGTGCAGAAGCTTTTTAGTTTCATCAGATCCCAGTGTATTTTTGATACTGCTTCCATTGCTTTGGGGGTCCTCCTCATGAAGTATTCACCCAGGTCGATACTTTCAAGAGTGTTCCCCGCACTTTCTTCTAGAATTTTTATAGTTTCATGTCTTATTTTTAAATCTTTAATCCAGTGTGAGTCTATCTTCGTTAGTGGTGAAAGGTGTGGGTTCAATTTAGTCTTCTACAAGTCGCCAGCCAGGTTTCTCAGCACCATTTGTTAAATAGGGAGTCTTTTCCCCACTGAATGTTTTTAACTGGCTTGTCAAAGATCATATAGCAGTAAGTATTTGGGTTTATCTCTTGGTTCTCTATTCTGTTCCAGACATCCACCTCTCTGATTTTGTGCCAGTACTATGCTGTTTTGATCACTATCAATTTATAGTACAGTCTCAGGTCTGAAAAATCTCTTTTAGATACTGACCTTAGCAATGAATTTATGACTAAGAACATAAGTCATAAGTCATTTTTCTTGTTGCTATATTTGATGTAGCAAATATAGCAACAAGAAAAATAAGTGGTGACTTAAAGTGAAAATTTCTATACAGTAAAGGAAATAATCAACAGATTATTTCAATAGATTATTGTCAATAATCAATAGAAAACCTACAGACTGGGAGAAAATATTTTCAAAGTATATATCAGGCAAAGTACTAATATATAAAAACCATAAAGAACTCAAATCACAAAGAAAAAAAACAAATAACCCCATTAAAAAAATGAGCAAAAAAAAAAAAATACCATGCTCATGGCTAGGAAGAATCAACATCATTAAAATGTCCATATTATCCAAAGAAATATACAATTTTAATGCAATCCCTATTAAAGCACCACTGTCCTACTTTAAAGACCTCAAAAAAATAATACTTTGTTGTATATGGATTCAGAAAAAAACTCAATTAGCCAAGACATTACTCTGAAATAAAAACAAATCAGGAGGAATCCTGCTACCAGACCTCAGACTATAATATTAATCAATGGTGGTCAAATCAGCATGGTACTAGAACTAAACCAAAGAGGTAGATGTATGGAACAGAATAGAGAACCAAGAGATAAACCCAGCTACCTATCATTTGATCTTCAATAAGCCAATCAAGAACATTCAGTGGAGAAAAGACTCCCTATTTAACAAATGGTGCTGGGTGAACTGGCTGGTAACCTGTAGAAGATTGAAACTGGACCCACACCTTTCACCATTAACAAAGATAGAGTCTCACTGGATTTAAACTTACGACATGAAACTATAAAAATATTAGAAGAAAGTGCAGGGAAGACACTTGAAGAAATCAGCCTTGGAGAATATTTTATGAGGACGACCCCCCTGGGCAATCGAAGCAACACCAAAAATACATTACTGGGATCTGATCAAACTAAAAAGCTTCAGCACAACTAAGAACACAGTAAGTAAAACAAGCAGACAGCCTTCAGAGTGGGAGAAGATATTTGCAGGTTAGGTCTCCAACAAAGGTTTAATAACCAGAATCCACAGAGAACTCAAACGTATTAGCAAGAAAGGAACAAGTGATCCCATCTCAGGGTGGGCAAGGAACTTGAAGAGAAACTTCTATGAAGAAGACAGGTGCACAGCCTATAGACACATGAAAAAATGCTCATCATCTTTAATCATCAGAGAAATGCAAATCAAAATCACTTTAAGATAGCATCTACCCCAGTAAGATTAGCCCACATCACAAAATCCCAAAACCATAGATGGTGGTGTTGATGTGAAGAAAAGGAAACACTTCTGCCCTGCTGGTGGGAATGTAAACCAATACGTTCCTTTTGGAAAGATGTTTGGAAATCACTTAGGGATCTAAAAATAGACCTGCCATTTGATCCTGCAATTCCTCTACTAGGTATATATCCAGAAAACCAAAACTCACTTTATAACAAAGATATTTGCAATAGAATGTTTATTGCCATCCAATTCTTAATTGCTAAGTCATGGACGAAGCCCAGGTGCTCATTGACCCATGAACGGATTAATAAATTGTGATATATGTACAATTTGGAATATTATGCAGCCTTAAAGAAAGATGGAGACTTTACCTCTTTTATATTTACATGGATGGAGATGAAACATATTCTTGTTAGCAAAGTATCTCAAGAATAGAAGAAAAAGTATCCAATGTACTCAACCCTACTATGAAGCCAACTGATAAGCACCCACACTTCCATATGAATACTATTACACAAATACAGCCCAAGATGAAGGGGAAAGAGGAAGGGGAGAGGAAGGAAGGGGGTAATTGGTGGGACCACACATATGGTCCATTTTACAAGAGTACATGTTAAATCTACTAAGTGTAGAATATAAATGTCTTAACACAATAACTAAGAAAATGCAGTGAAGGCTTTGTTAACCAGTTTGATGAAAGTATTTCCAAATTGTATATAAAGCCAGCACATTATGCCCCATAATTGCATTAAGGTACACAGCTATGATTTAATAAAAAAAATGAACAAAAAACATGAACAGTTTTTTTTGAAAGAAGATACGTAAGTGACCAACAAATAGATGAAAAAATGCTCAACATCATTAGTTATCAGAGAAATGCAAATTAAAACTGCAATGAGATTCCACCTTACCCCTTTCAGAATGGCCATTATTAATAAATCAAAAAAATATTAAATACTGGCATGGAGGCAGTGAAAAGGGAATGCTGATACACTGTTGTTGGAAATGTAAATTAGCACAACTTCTATGGAAAAATGTATGGAGATTTTTCAAAGAACTGAAAGTAAACTTGCCATTCAATCCAGCAATCTCATTACTGCTAAATACGCAAAGGAAAATAAATTATTATATCAATAAAGAAACTGTACCAAAAAATTTTTTGCATTGTACCAAAATTTTTGTCACAGAATATTCATAGTGACAAATATATGCAATAAACCTAAGTGGCCATGAACTGAAGAGTGGATACAGAAAATGTGCTGGCTTGGCACCTGTGGCTCAATGGGCTAAGGCGCCAGCCACATACACTTGAGCTGGTAGGTTAGAATCCAGCCCGGGCCACCAAACAACAATGATGGCTGCAACCAAAAAATGGCTGGGCGTCGTGGCGGGCGCCTGTAGTCCCAGCTACTTGGGAGGCGGAGGCAAGAGACTCGCTTGAGCCCAGGAATTGGAGGTTGTTGTGAGCTGTGATGCTACGGCACTCTATCCAGGGTGACAGCTTGAGGCTCTGTCTCAAAAAAGAGAAAAGAAAATGTGCTGTGGACATATACCAGAGAGTACTCCTCAGGCCACAAAAAGCAAATGAAATGATGGCTTTTTCAGAAACTTGGATAGAAATGGAGACCATTATTCGAAATGAATTATGTTAGGAATGGAAAAACAAATGCCATATGTTTTCAATTATAAATAGAAGCTAAATGATGGTATATATGGTCACACAAAGTGGAATAATATATATAAAAACTAAGAAGTAGAATGGTGGTGGGGTGAGAAGATCAGAACTAACCTTTGTGCACAATGTACATGATTAAGCAATGGGTACACTCAAATCCTTGATCTCTCCGCTATGCAACTTATGCATGTAACAAAAAACATCTAAATCTTTTGAAATAGAAAATAGAAAAATTTGGAATAGACAACTGAAAAGGAAAGAATATCATAACAATATCAATTCTCCTCAAACTTACAAAATCTCAGTCCAAAAGAATAGTTCTTAAATTATAAAATACAAAATTAAATCAAATATATTCCAAATAATTTTATAATTAAAGTAAGATTGGGAGTGGTATTGCCACGAGGCTAGACTTTCAAATGAAGGGAATCAAATAAGAGGATGTGCTAAAAAGCAACAGGGACTATTATAGTGATGACTTTATAGGTCACTGGCAATAGAAATGATAAATTCACATCACACAGAAAATAAACTTATATTCCCATTTCACAAAAAAATTAATTCCAAGTTGCTGACATATCTAAATATAAAAATAAAACTGTAAAACATTTAGAAGGAACATAGAACTCTATTTTTACAGTAGTGGCATAAAAAATATTAACCAAAACTTCAAAGAGACAAATAACAAAAGAAAAGATTAATAAATGTGGCCCCACTATGACAGAACATGTAAAATGTGCTATGTATTTGGGTACAATATTGGCAAAATGTTTATAAACGGTCAGTATTTTTCATATATGTATTTTAAAAGCTTAAATATATCTAATAAATAGAGAACTCTCACAAACAAAATATAACATAGATATCACAGAAGAATAAAGGACCCATAAACATGTGGAAAGAGGAAAGTTACAATGACATAATTGTTACAGCTGAGAGATAAATATTAAGGAAGATGACAATATTATGAGATGGCAGTAAAGTAAATTGGTACTATTTTGGAGAATGATCTGAAATATCTATTGAGGGAGAAGTACATATCTGAGGACTCAGCAACTCCACTAGGCACATCTCCTTGAGAAACTGTGACCTTGTGTGCAAGGAAATATACACAGATGTCCCCTTTGGAATTGATAGAAATAACAGTTGGTGACAGAACAATAAATTGTTGTTGACAAGATAAATTCACAATTTGAGATATTTACACTGGAAATTTTGAGACTTGAGGGAAAATGCGTTATATACTTGGAGTAGATTACATTACAATAAAAGGAATTAATAAATTGTAAAATCAAGATGCTAGAAACATCCTTGGTGAAGTAAAGGCAGAAGACGAAGTAGCAATGAAGGCTGCAATTCAGTTCTTAGAATTATTGAGAAATATAAAAAGTTTCCCTCTGGAAGGGAAAATATTAAAAAGGACCACTTCAGGGGGAGCTTTGTACCTCAGAAGAGAAGTTCAATTTTGTTTGCCAAACAATAACATAGAAATTGCCTTCTGAATCAGGACAAGTGTGGAAAGACTATCAATACAAAGATTTTAAAGAAAATGGAATGATAAGGAAAAAGTCCAATTTAATTTAATGGAGAAAGAAGGAATAGCAGTTTGCATGTCAGTTATATGCAATGCTCCATTTATTCCTTTTTTATTTTCAGTTGTGAAGATAAAGATTTTATAATGTTACAAAACAACCAGAATCATATTTCTAATTCTTTGATTACAAATCTTGATGTCATCAATAGTAATTACCATAGCAAATACCAGACTTTGCAGTCAGACAGGTGTGCAATGTCTTTATTGCTTGCATATAATATTGTGAATGGGACGATATAACTTCATTTATCACTTTTGATTAAATTTAAAGATGCTTTATAATAAACTGAAGCTCATGCAAACAAGAAATAACCAAATTTTTAATTTGTTATCTTTTTGGATAGCAGATTTGGAAAAAAAAAAAAAACATCGGTTCAGTCTGGAACACTGGAAAGGAAGAAAAGAAGGAAGAAAAAAGAAGGAAGGAAGAAAAGAAGGAAGCAAAGAAAGAATGCAAGGTTTCAGTAAGTCTATTAAATTGAGTTCTATATTGAGTTACCATTTGGAAGGGCTCTAAGTCTTTCAAATAAAGCTATGATAAAACAGTATCATAAATTCCCAAAGGATCATATTAAAAACAGGAAAAAGAAATACACTGAGTAGAAAAGCAAGTAAGATTTTGTTTGTATGAACTTCTTTGGGCATTCCACTCCCCATCCCAGACCTCTGTCCTCTAAGTTGTCATATACTAAAAATGCATCTCCCTTGAATTTTCCTCACCTATAACTCCTAATCTTGAATCTTCCTTAATAAAGAAATACTTATTAGATATACTTTAAATAAATTCATTTAAATATGTTTACTTCTCGAACAATAATTGGTTTGACTTACATTTTTGAAAAATTTGAAATAACTATTTTTGAGCTCATGTGCTAGACAATAATTGGGCTACAGATGCATCACCACATTTTCTGGGCTCAGGCACACTCTTCCCATATGCATGGGGCACTCAGAGCAGGGCACATCTTTCCCACATGATTTCTTCCTATAGCCACAGGTAACTGGGAGGAGCGTGGTCACCCCATTCAACCAGAGGCAGAATTTGAATTACTTAGAAATTGGGATTGGCCCTAATAAAGCATTCAGTTCCTCTTCAGAAAGGAATTTAGAAATGCTTTCCCTGAGGGCTTCTTTGAAAAACAGAGAAAGTCAGCTTGTAGAGGAGATTAAAGTATATGGGAGGGAGGGATAAGAAGGCCCAGAGGAGAGTAGAGAGTAGGAATGAGGAGGGGATCCTGACAAGTAGGTACCTCAGGTTCCAAAGGCCTGGCTGAATTCCAGCTGCAGAGTTACACAACACATTAATAGTTCAGTCTTCGTATAATAAAATTTCCTTTCTTTTTATGGTGTTTTGCATCTTGTTACTTGAAAACAAGAGTGCTACTTGTTATAACCACTTTACAGTAATTACTGATCATGTAATTACTAACCCTGTTCCTACTCAGGCTTCTCATATTCATAAACTTCTTCAGTGTAAACTCTACTTTATAATCATGTTAGCATCCCTTCCTCATCAACCTTCTGTCTGTTCTTCACTTCAAAGCATTTGTTTTCAAAACAGTCTATTGAATAAATGGAGTGACTGAGTGATGGAGACCTCATTCATTAGAGGCTTATAAGTATGCAATATACTCTTTTTTTCCTCCTCTTTTCTGTCTCATTCTCACAACCGCCCATAAACAGAAATGTTTCCATATTTCTATGTGACATTGAAATGGGAGACAGACTATAAGCTGATATAAGACATGTTTGAAATTCTAAGTGGTAACTTCATTTACTTGCTGAGCCTCCTGATTTATGCCCATCTATGAACAAAAGTTCTATTAACTAAGATATAAGTACTTCCTCAAAGCCAACAGAGCACACTCATCTTAACAAAGTCCATGTAAGGGCTGTCTTCAGGATTTGATCCCCTAAGCTGTGCTTGTTATTCTCCATTTACATATTCAATCTTTCCCTATTTTTGCTCTTCTTTGGGTCACAGGAAGCTGACCACTATGGACTACAACAGCAGGTTTCCTTATTAATTGGCTTCTAGCTGGGTTCAAACACTGAGAATGTTGGCAGGAAACTAAAAGGAAGAAACAAGAATAAGTAAGAATATTTTTCTTTGATCCCACTCAGGTTTTACCACAGTGTCTAAGAGAGTAGTTTTATATACTCCATGATTACGCTCCTACAGGGAAGCCTTCTAAAGCAGTGGTTCTCAACCTGTAGGTTGTGACCCCTTTTCAACAATGAAAATACGTTGCAGCATTAGGAAGGTTGAGAACCACTGCTAAAGCTAATATTTCTTCTTGCTCTTTTGGCTCTAAATTATCACTACTCCTAAGTGTGAGTGATAATTTCTCACTGTTGCTGGTCTATAAGTGTTTTATTATCCCTTCTTTTCTCTCCTATATCTCTTCATACTTCTATTAAGTTTCACTATTAAAATTCTCTTTATTTCAACTGTTTAAGAAGAGTTTTTAAATACCAGAACCATGACCCATACAATGGCTATTGTCCTTAGGCATAAAAAAGGACACTGGTACACACATAACAGGTTACCATCTTGACTAATGTAAGTCCTTTTCTACTGAACCAGTTTTCCACAAATGAAACACAGTTAGCTGTATGCTTTAGTTCTTGATTATTTGGGGGAAAAAAAAAAAGTACAGAGCCCCAAGGTCAGATGTCTTGAATTAAGTCCTAACTTGCCTCTAAACTATTTATTTGCTTGTTTGTTTGTGTGTGTGTGTGTTAATATTAATTATCATATTTTCTTTCTCATATGTAAAATAAGGAAGTAGAAGCAGATGATCAACAAGATGTCTTCCAAGTTTTCACATTCTTTGATCAAATTCTTAACAAAAGTATTGACACTTTATAACTATCAACAGCCACTATAACATCTTTGTTGAATTCTAATGGGTAAGGAAACCAGAACAAGGCACCTACTGCTGGCAACTAAATGGTATACATATGTGTATATATGAAGAGCTTTTTTCTCTCCATAGAACTGCTTTTTCTTAGCTTTTAAAATATGCTTCACACAACATAGAACTATGTTTTTAATTAATATGTTCTTTTATAGATTTTTAAATTCCTTGCAGCAATGATTTTAATCTTAATAAATAAAGTAGATGAAGTCTTAAAAATCTATTTATGGTAACTTGTGTGTCAAACCTCAATTTTCTCAAAATTATCAAAATCAATTAGAAAATAAATTTAATTAATATTTAAATTATCTCTAAGAAACAGGAATAAAACAAGTGGATCCCTAAACTTTTGCCCACTTACTACATTGAGCAGGTTTCTAAGCTACGGCATAAGGAGAGGAAACAGGTGAAGCACAAAAGTCTCTCAAAGTTGAAGAGACCAAGTTCAAAGCATAGACGACCAGGACTATTGAAGTGTTAGGTACAGGTACTAGAGGGAAAACAGTTACACTGAAACAGAATAATGGATATTTACAGAGCACTCTCTATTTCAAGTTGTTACGACAACAAAAGCACAGTCTATAAAGAGAAATTTCATAAATTAGACCCATCAAAATTTAAAACTTTCATAAATTAGACTCATCAAAATTCAAAACTTTTAAAAGACATCCTTAAGAAAAATGGAAGGTGAGCAATAGACTGAGGGAAAATACTTGCACAACACTTATTCAGGAAAGGACTTCTAGCCATAATTTACAAAGAATTCTTACAACTCAAAAATAAGGAGACTTGATTGCCTTCAAAATTTTAAAACATGGGTAAAATATATGAACAAACATCTCACAAAAGAAAATACATGAATAATTAACGAGGACATAAAATATGTACAACATTGTTAACCCTAAGAAAATGCATACAAAACTATAATGAGATAATATTTCATACACAATAGGATGGACATAAGATACAAGACAGACATTACCAAGTATTGATAAAGATATGGAAAAAGTAGAATTCTCAGATACTGCTGGTAAAATGTAAAAATAGTGTGGTCACTTTTGAAAAGTTTGGTACCTTCATAAAAAGTTAAAAATATAACCAACATGAAACCCAGTAATTTCACTCCCAGTTATCTACCCAAGAGAAATGAATACATATATTCACACAGACATTCATGTGAATATTATTAATAGCATTACTTATAATAGATGACAACTAAAAACAATTTAAATGTCTATCAACTGTGAATTGATAGATAAAATACAGTGTATCCATACAACAAGAGACTGTTCTGCAATAAAAAGAAACTAACTACATCATGCATAGTCCTAAAAATCATTTTACTAAGTCAAATAGCTAAATATAAAAAATCAAATATTATATGATTCCATTTAGATAAAAATTTCAGAAAAGGAAAATTTATGCAGATGGAAATATTAGTGTTTGCCTGAAGTTGTGAGTAGAATAGTAATTAGCTGTAAATTGACACAAGTTATATTATTGAAGGAATAAAACTATTCTAAAATTGATTTATCTTAATGGCTGCACCAGTTGGTAAAGTTACCAAAGATCCTTGATTTCGAATTGGCACCCATAGCTCAGTGACTAGGGCATCAACCACATACACCAGGGCTGGTGGGTTCAATCCCAGCCAGAACCTGCTATACAACAATGACAACTAAAACTAAAGAATAGCTGGGAATTGTGGCAGGTGCCTGTAGTCCCAGCTACTTGGGAGGCTGAGGCAAAGGAATTGCTTAAGCCTAAGATTTTGAGGTTGCTGTGATGTCACGGCATTCTACCAAGGGCAACATAGTGAGACTCTGTCTCAAAAAAAAAAAGAAAATCTTTGATTTGTCATTTCAAAATGAATGAATTTTGTGCTATGTAAAATATAGATATGCATATTATGAACTATTTTTGAAAAGTTAATGGATGATCTAAAGTAAAACAACCCTATATTTTATTATGGATTTAAACATATGTGGAAGTTAAATGTATGATAATAATCCAAACATCTGTATGGGAAAAGGGAAGTATACTGTTGTAAAGTTCTTACAGTACACATGATATAATATTGTATGAAGATACACTGTAATAAATTAAAGAGTATTTAATTTACAAACTCCAAAAATACCACTAAAAATCTAAACAAAATTTTGTGCCTAATAAGCTGGTCATAAAGAGAAAATTAATCTTAAAAATAGCTAATTCAAAAGAGGGCAAAGTGGATACAAAGAAACAAATAAGAAATGGGTTGAATAAAAAAATAACAAATTATAGATTTGTGGTTGTTTTACAGTTTGTAGCACACCACCAAACACAACCATAATGTAATCACACTAAATATAAAAGATGTGAATACTGCAATTAAAAGGCAAAGATTATCAGATATACGAAAATGTAAGACTCAACTATATGCTGCCTACAAGAATATACTCAAAATGTAAACATACAAATAGATTAAAAGTAAAATGATGAGAAAAGACATGTCATGCTAAAAGTAATTTAAAAGAACCAGGAGTGTCTACATTAATATCAGAAAATATAGTTTCGGAGCAAAGAATATTTTAAAGAATAAATATAATTGCAGAGGTCAATTCATTAAGAGGACATAACAATCCCATGTTTATGTACTTAATAACAGAGTTTCAAAATTTATGATGAAAATATATGGTGAGATATACAACTAAGACAATGTTGGCCAATAAGCAGTAATAGTCAAATACAGTAGAATTTCCATAGTTGACCACCTCACTACATTGATCAGCTCCTTAAGTTGACTCAATTTTCATAGACTAGACATGTACTCATTAGAAGTTCCTTATGTTGGCCATCTCTGTATGTTGAGTAATTTATTATAGGCCCTTGGGTGGTCAAGTTACAGAGCTTCTACTCTAGCTCAGCTTCTTACTCTTAATATTTGATGGGACAAAGAGATGTAAAATCAGTTAAGATATAAAAGACTTGGATAGCCCCATCAATAAAGTTGATCTAATTGGCATGTATAAAACACTCCACACACAGAGGAATGAAGACTCATTTCCAGGGTACACAAAACATTTAGCAAGGAAGACTATATTCTGGTCCATAAAAGAGGAAATTTAAAAGGACATAAATCATAAAAAAAAATTTGACTATGGTGAAATTTAGTTAGAAACAGAAACCAAATAGCCAGGCATTGTGGTGGGCTCCTGTAGTCCCAGCTACTTAGGAGGCTGAGGCAAGAGATTCACTTAAGCCCAAGAGCTGGAGGTTGCTGTGAGCTGTGATGCCATGGCACTCTACTGAGAGTGGCAAAATAAGATTCTGCCTTAAAAAAAAAAAAGAAAGAAAAACTAGAAAATTATTAAGTATTTGGAAAATAAATCACAAACTTTTAAATAACCAATGGGTCATAGAAAAAAGCAAAAGGAAAAATAAGTGAAATGGATTTATGAGATAAATTAGTGTTTAACTTAAATGCCATATTAGAAAATTAAGGTCTAAAGTTAATGATATAAAATTCCCCCTAGAAACACCAAAGAAAAGAGAAAAAAATCAAACCCAAAATAAGCAAAAATAAAAAATTAAGACAATATTATATTTAATTATATCATATATAATTATATATAATTGTACTAGTTATATATATATATATATAAAATAAGGTAATGATAACTAAAAGCAAAAACTTCAAGGATGTAGCAAACATAACATTTCTCCATTGCTTATAGAGAAAAATCAATGAAATTTTAAAAAATTTGTTTCGGTAACATCGCTAAGCCACTAACAGATTTATCAGAAAAAATAACAGCAAAACTCACAAAATACCAATATGAAGAACAAAAGAGAAAAAAATAACTATGGAGCCCATAATAATAACTTACAAAATAATTAAATTTCTTTTAAAATTTCCTAAAAGTCAAACTTCAGGTCCATATAGTTTCTCAAGTGAATTTTACCAAACATTTAAGAAATAAATAACACCAATTATATGCTGCTCTGTAAATTTAACAAAGAAGAATACTTTTCAAATCATTTGCTGAGAAAATAATATATAAATGAAACATAGGTAATAGAGCAAATAAAACCACTAATTATTATTTTTCATGAAGATATAAAAATTCCAAACTAATAATTTAGACATTTGACCTAGTAACATATTAGACAATAATTTGTCATGATCAAGTGAATTTGGTCTTAGGAACAGAATCTTTGTTCATGAGAACAGATGAATGACTAAGAAACACATGAAAAATGCTAATTATCTCTAATTATCAGAGAAATGCAAATCAAAACCACTTTGAGATATCACCTAACCCCAATGAAAATGGCCCACATCATAAGGTCCCAAAGCTGCAGATGCTGGGATGGGCGCAGAGAGAGAACACTCATCCACTCTTGGTGGGACTGCAAACTAGTACAGCTTTTATGGAAAGGAGTAGGGAGACCCCTCAAGAAAGTAACGGTAGACCTTTCATTTGATTCTGCAATCTCATTGCTAGGTATCTATGCAAAAGGAAAAAATGATTTTACCATAAGGACATTTGAACTTTAATGTTTATAGCAACTAAATTCACAATAACAAAGATGTAGAAACAACCCTAGTACCTATCAAGACATGAATAGATCCATAAACTATAGTGTATACATACCATGAAATACTATTCAGTGACAAAAAACAAAAGAACTACTGATACATATAACAACATGGTAAAATCTCAAGTGCATTAGGATGAATGAAACAAAGCAGACTCGCAGGGCTTCGTATGGTGTAATTCCATTTATATGACATTCTGGAAAGAGTAGAACTAGGGGGACAGAAATAAAATCAATTGCCAGAGATGATTTGAGACAAAGGCTGTCTGTAAAGGACTACAAGGGAATTTTTGAGGTGTGGTTAAGTGTTCTACATCTTGATTTTACTGGTGGTTATAATATGACTACTGTATATGTTGAGATAAACAAGGAAATGAGTATAAAAACATGTCTGTGAAAATAAAAATCTGTCAAATCTCATTAAAAGTTATGAAATATTATATACTCACAACAGTGGGAGATTATGCTATTCTCAAATATCAAGATACGCCTGAGGAGGATATATATACAGTTGATCTTCATTATTTAAGGATTCTGTTCTTGTGAGTTTGCCCATGCACCACAGTTTATTTGTAACTTCAAAATCAGTACACAAAGCACTTCATGATCATTTGTGGATTTATACAGCATGGCAAAAGATTGAGCCCCAAATGGATCAAGGTGATTCTCTGTCTTCTTGTTTAGACATCACACTGCAAAGAAATGTTCTTGTTCTGGTCTATTTACTAACACTTTTTGCACATTTTTGTGCTTTTTCTTGGTGACTTTGCTCTTTAAAATGACCCCCAAACATAGTACTAAAGTGCTATCTGGTGTTCCTAAATGTAAGAAGGCTGTCACATATCATATGTTATAATCTATATTTATATAACATTTTAAGTATATTTCTACCTCTATTTTGATTGTGGAACAAATATACAATATGCACACTCTAATATCATCAATCACTATAACCTTTCTATTTTTAAACTTAAATGACTTCCATTTAATGTATATTGAATCCCACCTTCCTTTGAGATTATTATGTATAGTTTTAGAGGTAATAAAAAATAAATATTTTTATTAACTTACTTATTAAAAGCTATTATAGGATAGAGTTTAGTAATAATTGAAATTATTAAAATCAGCTTTTAAAAAATTCATTCTTAAAGCAACTTATAAAGCAGATGATATTACTATCCTAGATTTATTTATTTATTTATTTATTTAGAGACAGAGCCCCAAGCTGTCACCCTGGATAGAGGGCCGTAGCATCACAGCTCACAGCAACCTCCAATTCCAGGGCTCAAGCGAGTCTCTTGCCTCCGCCTCCCAAGTAGCTGGAATTACAGGCGCTCGCCACAACGCCCGGCCATTTTTTGGTTGCAGCCGTCATTGTTGTTTGGCGGGCCTGGGCTGGATTTGAACCCACCAGCTCAGGTGTACATGGCTGGCACCTTAGCCCATTGAGCCACAGGCGCCGAGCCTACTATCCTAGTTTTAAATATGAAGCTTCTAGGTTGAGTGTGGTTGACTAACACCTTTAAAGATTAAAGATACCAGTGCCTGAGGGAATAGTATTAAACTCAGGGGTGATGTTCTAAAGGCTTTACTCTAAGCCACTACAAGACTGTAATACTGACTATTGATACAGTGTTTCTTTTTCTTTCTTTCTTTCTTTTTAATAAATGACTTTCAGTGGCTCACAGCTGTAATTCTAATGCTCTGGGAGGAGTTGCCTGAGCTCAGGAGTTCAAGACCAACCTGACCAAGAGCAAGACCCTGTCTCTAAAAATAGCTGGGCATTGTAGAAGACCCCTCTAGTCCCAGCTACTTGGGAGGCTGAGACAAGGGGATGACTTAAGCCCAGGAGTTTGAGATTGCTGTGAGCTATGAGGCAGCACTCTACTGAGGGCGACAAAGTTAAGATTCTATCTTAAGAATAAAAGTAAAAAAAAAAAAAAAAAAGAAAGAAAGAATAATAATAAATGACTTATTTTAAAAATAGTCCAGAAGTTCAAAGGCCAAACATCTTATTTATTACAGTTCATATCACCTTGAATTTATAGTCAATAAATTTACTCAAGGAAGAGGTATATATCAGAAATTTTTTCCTATAATATGATTATGTCAGAAATTATAACATTGATACTGTTTATTGGCCTGTTCAGAAGCGCATGTATTTTCTTATAAAAATAATTAAATGTCCTTTTCTTCTTAAACAAAGCTTTATATATTGAATTTTTAATGAAGGTGGAAGTAGTGAGAGAAATCACTTCCTGGTGTGTAGCCATCTAAATATGTGCTTTCCACTTCAAACAAGGAACAGCAAACTTGTTGGTCCAAGTTCCTGTTCACTGAATATATAAATCTTCCTGGCATTGATAAAAAAATATTGACCTAGCAATCTAGCAAATGCCTGTTTTGATGTTACTGCTGCTGCCATGAAGCCGCCTCTATAGCATGCTTCTTTTTTGTCATGTTTGTGTTGAATTATGCAAAACAAACAAGGAAAAGAAAATAACGTATCTATTTCTTGTCTTATTTGGGCTTTATATGGTTATTTTTAAAAGCCAACAAAAGCAGAAAATTCAACACAGCAAATAAAAGTGATTTGGGAAGTCCAGCCAGCATTAAAGTAACTGAACATTATTATTCTGAACGTACCCTTCTTTGGCAGAGTAAATTTTAAACCATAAACTCAGTGCTATAAGGGGAGGAAGATACACTGACTTCTTGGTTCTTTCTACATACGTACATATCTAATTAGGAATTCCTGAATCCTCTAACCTTCCTTAAACCTACAATTGTTCATAATTGTCAAAAGGGGAAAAGCTATTTTTAAACTTGTTTTATAGACTTAGGGAGCACAAGTGCACTTTTGTTACATGGCTATATTGTGTGGTGGTGAATTCTGGGATTTCAGCGTACCTATCACCCAAATAGTGTACGATGGGGAAGTTGATCAATAAATGCCATTTGAAAGAAAAAGTAATTAAAATTAACTTACAGCATTTAGAAAAAGGTATTAATGCCCAAGAGAGATCTCTTGGTCACTGTCTACATACACTTACCCACTTCTTTCATATACACTATTTCTATCTTTTTGATCAATTCATCCTATCTGTGTTGGTCACTGGAGTATCTTACCAAATAAAGGAAAGATATCAATTACAAAGAAGAAAGTGGACATTTTATTTATTTATTTATTTTGCAGTTGCAGAAGACTTATAACAGCTATATTTCCAGCGGCAGAAAAATGAATCCAGGTGGTAGGGCTGCAAATTGCAGGCGCACAATATCATTCCAACATTGAGTGTTTACAGTCCAATTCCAAGGAAACATGCTATTTATCATTTCCCTCGATGTCATTAATCACTTTTCAAGATGTACCTCTATATCCCATCTCGTCTTCCCAAATTGATTTATCTTGAAATTCAATTAATGACTCTTCAAATTCACTTCAAAACCAAAATTGCATTCAGATAATAGCTCTTTTTCCTTGAAGAATATAAATTATAGTAATATATAAAAACCGAAATCTATAACAGAAGAGTAATTAACTTGTTTCGACCCAAAATGCATTTGTCTGATGCTGTGATATTTTGAATGGGGCATTCCATTAAAACAAAAAACAAACAAACAAAAAGTCAAATAGAAGCAACTGATTTGGAAATTACATATTATTTGCATAACTCAGAGAATTAATTTCTTTTCTTTTCTTCATGTGGACAGTTGCCATCAAAAGATACATTAAATCCCAGCCATTCCTTTAGAATAAGCTATGAAGTGACATTTCCCCTGGGAGCAAAGAACTCTTTGAGTTGGTCCTGACTCTCCTTTGCCCTTGCATAATGAGACTAAACACAGAGTATTTTTTGGCCTTTGACAGGCTAGCTACTTTTGGAGTAAGACCAGTGAGTAAATTTGATTTCAAAAACTGACCACAACATTTCATTGACATTTATAGGCAGAGACAGATGTTAACTTGTAATAAATTTGAAAGTATAATTCCTTTCAGAGCCGTGAACCAAATATGAACCTTCCCAGACTGTTCTCTCCATTTACCCATAACTTTTCAGCATTTAGTGGAATTCACTCTGGTAATCTACTAGAAATTGTTTCAAATCAAGTTAGTTGAAATACTTGGATTCTGTCTTTTTAACAGCTTTATTGAAATGTAAATCAAATACTATACAATTAATCCATTGAATAGTGTCCATTGTATCCAATTCAATGTTTTCTTAGTGCACAGAGCTGTGTAACCATCACCAAAATATAATTTTAGAACACTTTTTATCACCCCCAGAAGAAACCCTATATCCATTGCAATCATTTCCATCCAATCTCCCACCTTTAGGCAGCTACTTTCTGTCTCTAGATATTTTCTTAGTCTGGACAAATTGTATAATAGAATCATGTAAAGTATAATCTTCAGTAGTAGTCCTCTTTCATTTAGCAAAATATTTCAAAGTTCAAACACGTTGAAGCATAAATCAGTATTTCATTTATCTGTGGCTGCATAATATTCCATTTATGAGTTACCATATTTTATTTATACATGCATATAGGGATGAGAACTTTGGTTATTTTCATTTTTTATGCAATTATTATGCATAATTGTCAACATTCATACACAAGATTTGGTATGAACATAGATTTTTTAATTCTCTTGGTTTTATACCTAAAAGTTAAGTTGCTGAGTTTCATTGTAACTTTAGGTTTAATATTTCAGAAAAGTATCAAACTATTTCCCAAAGTAGGGCACAATTTTATGTCCCCACCAACAATGTATAAATTTTCACATTTATCTACAATCTCTCCAACACTTGTTAACATCTTTATTGTCTGCCTGCTTGATTACAACTTTCCTAGTAGGTAGAAAGTCGGGTTTTGACTTACTTTCCCTAGTGATGTTGAATATTTTTTCAGGTGCTTATTTTCCCTTTGTATATCTTCTTTAGATAAATAAGTATTCATGTTGTTTGTGCATTTTTAAATTGTGCTATTTTTATTATTGAAAATAAATAAGAATTCTGAATATATTCTAGACCCAAGTCTGTTATCAGATTATTTACAATTTTTTCTCATCCTAAGAGCTTTGTGTTCACTTTTTTTGATAGAATTTTATAGGCAAAGATTTTAATTTGAAAGAAAGCAATTTGGCTGTTCCAAGGTAGTGAGTTATCTCACTTTTGTTCGCAGTCAGTTACAGATTGAACTCCTTGTTCTACTCTTTCCCCCCTTTTACTACTGCATTTGACTAGTCTTAAAAAAAACTTAAAAAAAAGAATTTTGTAACTTATTTCATTAAATTTACCCCTAAGTATTTTATTCTTTCTGATATTATTGTAAATAAGATTATTTTCTTAATACCATTTTCTTACTGTGTTCTTGGCTGTACAGAAGCTTTTTAGTTTGATCAGGTCGCAGTAGTGTATCTTTGATACTGCTTCAATTGCTTGGGGAATCCTCCTCATAAAATATTCACTCAGGCCAATTCCTTTAAGAGTTTCCCCTGCACTTTCTTCTAATATTTTGATAGTTTCATGTCTTAAGTTTAAATCTTTAATCCAGTGAGAGTCTACCTTAGTTAATGATGAGAGGTGTGGGTCCAGTTTTAGTCTTCTACAGGT
>CAUYON010004445.1:0-42377 GCA_963573935.1 Arctocebus calabarensis | reverse complement strand
ATCTTTCTTTAAGGATGCATAATATTCCATGGTATACATTTACAACAGTTTATTAATCCATTCGTGGATCAATGGACACTTGGGCTTCTTCCATGACTTAGCAATTATGAATTGGGCTGCAATAAACAATCTGGTACAGATATCTTTGTTGTAATGTGATTTTTGGTCTTCTGGGTATATACCAAGTAAAGGAATTATCGGGTCAAATGGCAAGTCTAATTTTAAATCTGAGTGTTCTCCAAACTTCTTTCCAAAAGGGATGTATTAGTTTGCATTCCCACCAGCAATGTAGAAGTGTTCCGTTTTCTCCACATCCATGCCAACATCTCTAGTTTTGGGATTTCATCATGTGGGCTAATCTTACTGGAGTTAGATGATATTTCAAGGTAGTTTTGATTTGCATTTCTCTGATGATTAAGGATAATGAGCATTTCTTCATGTGTTTGAAGGCTGTGTGCCTGTCTTCTTTAGAGAAGCTTCTCTTCAGATCTTTTGCCCATCCTGAGATGGGATCGCTTGCTCTTTTCTTGCTAATACATTGGCGTTCTCTGTGTATTCTGGTTATTAAACCTTTGTTGGAGGCATAACCTACAAATATTTTCTCCCATTCTGAGGGCTGTCTGCTACCTATACTTACAGTGTTCTTGGCCGTGCAGAAGCTTTTTAGTTTCATCAAATCCCAGTAGTGTTATTTTTGATACTACTTCCATTGCCTTGAGGGTCCTCCTTATAAAGTGTTCACCCAGGCCAATGCTTTCAAGAGTGTTCCCTGCACTTTCTTCTAGTATTTTTATAGTTTCATGTCTTAAGTTTAAATCTTTAATTCAGTGTGAGTCTATCTTCATTAGTGGTGAAAGCTGTGGCTTGAATTTCAGTCTTCTACAGGTTGCCAGCCAGGTTTCCCAGCACCATTTGTTAAATAAGGAGTCTTTTCCCCACTGAATGTTTTTAGTTGGCTTGTCGAACTAACGGTAAGTGGTGGGGTTCATCTCTTGGTTCTCTATTCTGTTCCAAACATCTACCTCTCTGTTTTTGTGCCAGTAACATGCTGTTTTGATCACTATCGATTTATAGTACAGTCTCAGGTCTGGCAGCGTGATCCCTCCTGCTTTGTTTTTATTTCTAAGTAATGTCTTGGCTATTCGAGGTTTTTTCTGATTCCATATAAAACGAAGTAGTATTTTTTCAAGGTCTTTAAAATATGACAATGGAGCTTTAATAGGCATTGCATTAAAATTGTATATTGCTTTGGGAAGTATGGACATTTTAACAATATTCATTCTTCCCAACTATGAGCATGGTATGTTTTTCCATTTGTTGACATGTTCAGCGATTTCTTTTCTTAGAGTTTCTTAGTTCTCTTTATAGAGATCTTTCACTTCCTTTGTTAGGTAAACTCCCAAATATTTAATCTTCTTTGGCACTACTGTGAAAGGAATGGAATCTTTGACTATTTTTTCAGCTTGGTTGTTGTTAGTGTAAATAAAGGCTACTGATTTATGAGTGTTGATTTTGTAGCCTGATACCTTGCTGTATTCCTTGATCACTTCTAAGACTTTTATAGTAGAAACCCTGGTGTTTTCCAGATATACAATCATATCATCTGTGAAGAGTGAAAGTTTGATCTCTTCTGACCCTATGTGGATACCCTTGATTGCCTTTTCTTCCCTAATTGCAAAGGCTAAAACTTCCATTACAATGTTAAAGAGCAATGGAGACAATGGGCAACCTTGCCTAGATCCTGATCTGAGTGGGAATGAATTCAATTTAACTCCATTCAATACAATATTAGTTGTGGGTTTGCTGTAGATGGCCTCTATCAGTTTAAGAAATGTCTCCTCTATTCCCATTTTCTTTAGTGTTCTGATCATGAAGGGATGTTGGATATTATCAAAGGCTTTTTCTGCATCAATTGAGAGAATCATGTGGTCTTTATTTTTTAATTTATTTATGTGCTGGATTACATTTATAGATTTACGTATATTGAACCAGCCTTGAGATCCTGGGATAAAGCCAACTTAGTCGTGATGTATAATTTGTTTGATGCATTGCTGAATTCTGTTTGCTAGGATCTTATTAAATATTTTTGCATCAATATTCATTAGTGAAATTGGTCTATAATTTTCTTTTCTTGTTGGGTCTTTTCCTGGTTTGAGAATCAAGGTGATGTTTGCTTCATGGAATGTGTTGGGTAGTTTTCCTTCTTTTTCTATATTTTGGAATAGGTTGAGTAATATAGGAACTAGTTCTTCGTTAAAGGTTTGGTAAAATTCTGACGTGAAGCCATCTGGTCCCGGGCTTTTCTTTTTAGGGAGTTTTTGTATAGTTGATGCTATTTCAGAACTTGATATCAGCCTGTTCAGCTTTTCAGGTAAATCTCTTTAAAAGCTAAATGAACTTCTTGACAGTTTTGCCTCCCAGGAACGTCTTTCTCGGAGGCCTTGGAGTCTCGTGTTTGAAACGTGATCCAGGGAGGTTGGTGCCCTCTTTCTCTGTCTCTGCTTGGGCGTCAGGCTCCAAATGGTAACTAGCTGCTTGTCTTAAAATGAAAGTTACATTTTCTTTTGAGAAAAGACAATAACCTACATGGACTAGATTATATCTGTCTGGATGTATAAATCGTGAGATTTCTTTCTGTTTCATAATCTCTTTAGTGAATTGTCTGTGACTCGACTTGTAGTCTGATTTAATGCTTAGTCACTACAACAAAGTCCTTCAAAGTTCTCTTTTCTTTTCTTTCTTTCTTTCTTTCTTTTTTTTTTGCATTTGGTGGTGATGATTCTTTTGGGATTGACAGGCAAGAGATTTTATTTTAATTATTTCTATTGGGGGGTCTAAGGAGGCCCCACAGGAACCCTTCCCCTCCTCCTCCACTCCTGGAACAAAATATGACAAAGGATCTAGCTAGCCCCATGCAAAATCTTTGTGCCAAAAAGACCCTACCTCACAAAAATCTCCAGCAGACACTGGAATTTTCCCATCCTTTAAGGCCCCATATTAGAAGGGGACTCCAACTGCCCTCTGCATGGACATTATCTTTAGCACTGCCCAAGTGGGTTTCTTTCTCTCTCCTGAATTCTCTGAGCATGCAGTGGCCACCAAACTTTCAATTTGCCCTGTGTCAGGCAGAGTGACAGAGGCAAAAGTCTCAACTGATGGAGGTTTATTAAGAATCTAAAGGCAGCCTGCTCCTTTCTCCAGGGCCGCCCACTCCTTGGAGTGTTGATCCCCTGCATAGGTATAATAAATCACCATCTGATTAATACCTGAAGTGGAGTCTGAGTCTTTTTCTTATAGGTGGCAATGGGTACAACAAAACTCTAAAATAGTAAACAATTATAGCATTTTTGTTTTAATTATAGCATTTAATTACTAATAAAAATCAGTGCTGAAACTGACCAAGCAGTCACTATGAGCATAGCCCAATGCCAAGGAAAGTAGGGGATAAAGAGAAATGAGGCTTTCTATTCCCACCCCAAGGCCTAATTCTCCCTTCTCTCTCTCTCTCTCTCTCCCTCCTTCCCTCCCTATCTCTCTCTCTCTCTCTTTCTTTCTTTCCCTTGTCAGTAAAGACAAAAGTAACACATATATATATAATAGAGGAAAATTAAGCACTGGCTTCTAATGTAATCTGAGTTTACACAAGAAGAGAGGACTCTTTGAGAAATGGATGGAGGTGCTAAGGAAGGCTCCCAGCTGAATGACAGAGAATGAGTTTACCTTTCATTTTTTTTCATGTCCTCTTTATTTTCTTCCATTCTCATGTTCAGAAAAACACAAGTTTCTATACATACTCATCACAAAAACTCTCACCAACCTAAGAATAGAGGAGAGCTACCTTAAGTTGACAAATTATTTATGAAAAAACTATAGCCAATGTCATATTTAATGATTTAATTTCAAGGTTGTTTTCTTTCATAAGTTAACTCAACATTTTGATGCTTGTCTCCTGAAATGTTGTGGTTTCAGGTACTGCCTTGGCCCTCGGCTCTTGGAGCACTTTTGGTCAAAAAATGACCAGACACCCCAATGTAAGGCAAGCATAAAACACAGTTTGCTGAGGAAGAGAAAGGTAGGTTTACAGATTAAGAGCAAGATAATAGGTGTATAGAGTAAGATACATTAGCTATAAATAGTGAACAGGCCTCCATTGCCAGGGCAAGTAGGCAAAGAGGCAAAGAGGCCTTGAACATGGCCAGGGGTTCCTTTTTAAACTGCTTGAGTCAGGCCTACCTTGTGGTTCAGAGGTGATCTTAGAACCAGAGTCTTACAGTGCAGCAGACCTCCCCTGAGGTTACTGAGAACTGACTGGAGGGAATGGAACACAGGATAGAATAATTAGTCTGAAGACTGTTCTAAGTCACCTTCAAGACTCTGCTGTACTGGTTGTTAGGTCAGAGAGTCTTCTGTATCCTTTCGCAGTTGGGACATTAAGTGTTGATTGTCACATTGGTCAGTTTTGACTGACATCAAGATGGCAGCCTGGAGGCTCAGCTCTGTCCTCCCTCCCCAGGACACCTGCTCCTTACTGACTACCGAACAATTCTACTGGAGGTTCCAACAAAGCAGTCAGACATGAAAAGTTCAAAAGTCATTATTGAGGAAAAAGTACAAAATTTATTATTGCAGGAATCATTATTGTGTCTATGGAAAATGCTAAAGAAAAAGCAACTGACACCTTTAAAAAGCTTGAAAGAAACGTTTGTCATCTATTGTCTTGGAAAGTTCTGACTTACAAGCTTTCTTCTTCATAACAAGATGGCCTTTTTTTGTTTTTGTTTTGCATTTATTTTATGTTATATGTATCCCTGTGTCATAAGTTGTATTTCTTCAGTTTCTTCTAGGATATCTTTTTATTCTGTTCTCTCTCCTCTTCTGGTTTGGGAACAATGTGTTCCTTTTTAGTAAGGAATCTCCATGTGGCGGGGGAGCTCCTGGATGGGTGAATGCGACTATGAGCTCTGTAAGTTTGCCAATGCATCTTGGGTGCTTTGTTCATCTGGATATATCAATGACCAGAGAATTTACATCTAAACCCTTAAGTTCAGCATTAGTCTCTGCATTTTTAAGCATGTGCACCGAAAATTCAGCACTCTTTTTGGACCATTGAGCCTGGGTCCAGCCCCACTGTTTGGCCTGGGCACACCTACCAACTCCACTGTTGTAACATGGGAATGGTACACATTGTTTCTTTAAAGTGACATCCTTCAGATAGTTCGTGGCTTTTGTGTATTTATATCTTTGATGGTTTGGCCAGTTTCATGTATGTTCTTAAACTGAACACAAAGATTTGAAACTTTTGACCTGCATCATTTTGTGGGGTTTTCTGGGTCAAGTGAGTAGCGAGCCATTTTCACAGATCACTTCAGGCCGCTTAGGGAAAGAGCACAAAACTGCCTCTGTAAGCGGGGCCTCCTTGTTCCTCCCTCTCACAAATTATCTTGCCACCACCTGATTTACCTCCATAACCTGTCTGGGCACATGCTCTGAGCCCCATTCTTCCTGTACTGTCCAGATGGTATGTAAGCTTCTGTGCCCCATTATGTATCACTGTGTTATTTTTCTCTCCATGCATGTTAATAAATATTTATGCCATTTCTTCTATTACTCTGCCTTTTATCAGTTGCTTTTTTAGCGAAACTTCAAAGGGCAAAGGGGAAGTTCTTTCTTGACCCTTAGACAGGATACAAGGTCAACATGCAAAATTATTATAGGTTTATATGTTAGCGACAAACTTTTGAAAAATAAAATAAATACTTATAGTATCTTCAAAAGAGAAACATAGAACACTTAGGTCTAAATTTAATAAAATATGGTCAATATCTGTACCTTGAAAACTAAACATTGATGAAAGAAATTAAGAAGACCTAAATAAAAGCAAGATATAGCATGTTCATGAATTTGGAAGACTTAAGAGATAATTATCTTTCTATTAGATAAAGTTCTGGAATAGGCCAAACTAATCTAGAGTTGAAAAAAATTTAGAACACTTTGAAGAGGTGGGAATGCTGGATTGACTAGGATGGGGCAAATGTATGCATTTGTCAAAACTCAGGAAGTTTTATCTCTAAACATTTTCTTTCACTGAATGTAAATTTTATCTAAAGAACATAAATTATATTGAATTCTAGGTAGTGGGTTTGCTTCTCATTGTGGTATGAGATAGCAATTACAAAGCAAGATTTTACTTATTATAAGCTTAAGCAAAATGGGTAAATGTATTGAGAAAATAAGACACACCTTCCTTCCTCAATAGTCTGAGCTTTCTCTTGATTAAGTAGAATGATTTTGAAGTGTTTCTTCTTTTTCTATTGTCTATAAGATTTGGCATGATCTATTTTTAGAAATTATCTTTTACTTTTATTTATAAATATTAGTTGTCTATTTTTTGAGACTTTGGGAAAAAAAATAAGAACACGTTAACAGATGACTCCATACTGAGCCTCAGAGTCAAAGCATTATATAATAGACATACTCTTATCTGACAATGTGAGTTACTTTCTTTGCATTATTATTATTATTATTGCTTAAAATTTTGATGCAGCAATCACCCGGTTTCTTTTCTTAATGTATTTATCTTCGTCATTCTTTACGAGGTTTTTGTTTCTAGTCCTTATCTTAAACATTGTTATTGTTATTAAATTTTAAGCCTTTTTATTCTGTGAAGGCAAAAAGTTGAAACCTAATAAACACATACATATGTAAAAATTTAAAAAAAGAAAAGACCAACTTTTCTCTATAGTCTGAGCATTCTATTGATGGGTATGTCTATCTACCTATCCATCCATCCAGTATACATAAGAAAAAAATAGAGTCAGTTTTGCTGTTATTTATAATAGCATACCTGGAACTGAATAACTATTCAAAAAAGTTTATTCCTTGTGAAGGCTGAGAAGTTCAAAGCAGAGGAGTCACATTTGGTGAGGGCCTACTTGTAGGTCGGGACTCTGCCGAGGCTGCTAAGTATGCCAGCTCAAGTCTTCTTCCTTTTTCTATAAAGTGACCAGTCTCACTCCTATGATAACCCATTAGTCTATTAACCCATTAATGAATTAATCTATTCACAAAGGAAAAGTCCTCATGACCCGATCACCTCTCAATACTGTAACATTGAAGATTAAGTTTCAGCATGAGATTTAGAGGGGACAAATATTCCTACCGTAACATTCTGCCTGTAGTCCCCCAAATCTCATGTTCTTTTCACATACAAATTACATTCAGTCCATTTTGATGGCCTTAAACTCTTAACTTGTTCCAATACCAATTCAGAAACATCTGATGCCCAGAGTCTTATGTCTGAGTTTGAAATCAAAACAAATTATCTGCTTTCATTCCAAAAGGGTAAAATACACAAAAAGAAAGAAGTAACAGGCCCAAGACAAGCCTGAAACTCATCAGGGAAGACATTAAATCTCAAAGCTAGAGAATAATCTCTTCTGATTTTATGTGAAACCATTTGGGGAGGGGTTGGGACCCCAGGGTCTCAGACAGCCCTACCCCTGTGGCTTTGCTGGATGTACACCCCGTGTTGCTTGGATAAACTGGGGTTCAGGCCTGAAGCTTTCTCAGGTGGCTGCTGCCTGCTGCTGCTGACTCTAAAGTTCTAAGGACTGATTCTGTTCCCACCCATGGCTCCCTTAGGCTTTACCTTAGTGGGGACACACCATCGCAGCTCAGACCCCACATTTATGCTTGGCATTGCTCTAGTGGGGGCTCTCTGCAGTGGCTCTGCCCTTGTGACTAGTTTGTGCCTGGGTCCCCAGACTTCCTACAATATCCTTTGAAATCTGGGTGGGGGATGCCAAGCTTCCACAGTTCTTGCTCTCTGCAAAGCTGCAGAATTAACACCACACGTACTTTGCCAAGGTTCACGAATTTTACCTTCCAGAGCGGCAGCATGAGCTGCACTTGGGGCCACTTGACACACATCTGGGGTCACTGTGGAGCATTTGCCAGGGTACAGGAAGCAGAATCCCAGAGTGGATCTGGGCAGTGAGTCTGTGGAGAATGTCCCAGGCTTGTGTTCAGAAACCATTCAGCTTTCCCAGGTCTCTGGGCCTGAGATGGAAGGGGCACCCTCAAAAATCTGAGAAATGTTTGCAGGTCCTTTTTTCCATTATTCTGAGGCAGAGCACCTGTCTGTCTTCTCTCTGCTATGGTTGCTGGACTACAACTTGATGCCCTCTCCTGAACACACTTTTTTTGGTAAAGAGCAGCACTCAGCAGTCCTCCCCACCACTGGGGTCCAGCAGACCCCTCCAAGTCCCCCTTAAGAATATACTTTTTCAGTCTGCATGGGCAGGCTGAGAGTTTTTCCAAATACATTTTCCTTGCTTCCCCATACATCCTACATTTCAATTATTCTATGTTCCCAAATCTCAGCATAAACAGTCAAAAGTAACAATAGAACTCTTTCAATATTTTTCTTAGAAATTTCTTCTGCCAGACACCCTAATCGATCACTGTTCAGTTTAGCCTTCCATAGAACCCTCAGGCATGGACACAGTTCTTCCAGTTTTTTGTTTTTTTTTTTCTTTTCTTGTCTATGTGTATCAAGAGTGGACTTGATTCTGTTTTCTGGTGGTTGTTTCTCAGGTCCACTTGCAACCTTGTCAGAGGCCTTGACTTTCTTTAGCATTCTCGCCTTGACCACTTCAGCTATGTCTAAGGAGTTCTGAACTCTCTCTAGTCTTCTTGTCTTCTAAGCCCTCACCCAAAATCACCTTTAGTGCTCTGTTGAATATAGGCTTTTTCTAGCCTGAAACTTCAGATTCTTCCAGGCTTTGCCCATTATCCATTTGCAAAGCCACTTCACATATTCAGGTATTCAGTATTAGCAAAAATTACCCCTATTTCCTGTCTTAGTCCATTTTCTGTTACTTATAAAAGGATACCTAAAACTAGGTAATTTATTTCAAAAGGGAATTTCTTTCTTTCATTTATGGGGGCTGATAAATCCAGGGTTGCTACATCTGGTGAGGGCCTCCTTGCCGGTGGGAGCTCAATAATGCCACATTGAGGAATAAATTTTAAAATGAGTTTTGGAGGGGAAAAATATTCAAACCATAGCATACACTGTCCTTGTTTATAGAAAATAGTCACATTTAGGAATAAATGGGAAAATTTTCTGCAAATTATTCTCAAATGGTTCATAAAAGAAAGAAATGTGTGTGTGTGTTTGTGTATGTAATAACGCCAATGAACAACATGTAAACAGAAGGTAAATCTGTATTCAGGATTTCCTTGTACTACTCTTGAATTTTCCTGTAAATCTGAAATTATATCAAAATAAAAATTATCAACAGTTGAAGGATTGTTAAAACAAAAGTCAGAATTATGGCTACCTCGTGAGGGAAGAGGAAGACAGGGAGGTGCTGCTGGGAAAGGATAGATGGAACACGTGGAGACGTTGAAAATGCCTGTAATTTTCTGTTTCTTAATTGAATATTAAGTATATTAAGTTCATGGTTGTTTGTTTTATTATTATTAACCAATACTATCAATTTATACCAGTTCTGTAGATATGATTCATTTTATTAAGAAAAGAGACACCGATGGGATAAATTAGCATCTGAGCTGATCCTACTTATTCATGGTGATGATGTCAGGGTTTAACCTCTGGAATCCTCTCAAGCCCAATTCTCTGCCAGGTGACAATGCTGGAGATGATGATGGCGATAAGAAGCAGGTGGCCAGAGAACTTAAAATCCTGACCTCAACCATCCATTTCCCTCCTACATGGCTCTAAAGCAATCTTCCTAATGCCACAAGCCTTTAATACAGTTCCTCATGTTGTGGTGACTCCCAACTGTAAAATTATTTTCATTACTACTTCATAACTGTAACTTTGCTAAGGTTATGAATCGTAATGTAAATATCTGATATGCAGGACACACCCACAGGGGTCGTGACCCACAGGTTGAGAACGGCTGCTCTATAGGGAAATGTATAACAGAAAAATGCCCTGTTGATTGATAAAGCAAAACTTCAATGCCCACTAGCTCCTTGATCTCTTAACCTGGTGCAATCTCTGGTAAGTAAGATGGATCAAGTAGAGAACTTCTCTTGTCTAGGGTAGAGATAGACAGGTCTGCAAATCACACAAGCTGATACTCTCTATTTCATTCTTCCTAACTATACTGAAGTCTTGGATTATAAGTGATCCTAATGGCTACAAAAGATTTCATCAGAGCTCCCCAGCTGGCAAGAGAAACAAAAGTATCTATATGGAATTTTTTTCTTTTTTCTTTTTTTTTTGTGGAGACAGAGTTCTACCCTATGCCCTGAGCAGAGTGGAATGGTGTCGTAGCTCACTGCAACCTCAGACTCAGGCTATGGGCATCCTGCTGTCTCAACCTCCGAAGCCTCTGGGATTACAGGCGCTCGCTGCAGTGCCCAGCTGGGTTTTTCAATTTTTTCGTGAGTCAGGGTCTCACTCTGGCTCAGCTAAGCCTTGAACTCCTGAGCTCCAGTAATCCTCCCACCTTCTCCTCCCACAGTGTTGGGATTACAGGCTGGAGCCACTGCGCCCGGCTGTATAGAATTTTTCATGTTCTGCTATGGCTTATCCACTTCTTAGTAAGCCACTCAATCAGGATTCTTGCCCTCAACCAAATAAAAGTGATCAATGTGGGAATGGAGTAGAAAGTGAGTTGTGAGCGTGTTCTGACCCATAGATAGCATTGTCTTTTCTTATTTATAGGCTATCCTAGAGGACATCCCAGGTCTAACAAAAGAGACCAGAGAAGTAGGTCATACTAGAGACAAGTCTTGTGAATATAAAAAACTTACAGAATTAGAGTCTGTGGTATCTTGTGAACGAGTCCAATCATAACATTTCTTTGTCTGCTTCCTTGTTATGTGACTATAAAAAGATGTCAACAGTGCATTTAAATTTTCCCATGGAGAGGAAATAAGCATAATGAAGGTAAGAATATGCTTATAACCATATGCTAGTTCTCAAAAAAAAAAAATATGCCAATGTAAGAAATGTTCCATTTTGAAGTTTTTGGCACCATGTGGCGGTGGTGGGTTGAAATGTCCATGGTGGGCTCTTTTGGGTTCCCCCCCTTATATTATATCTTTACATTTTGCAATTGAAAGTCTTCTATACTACCACCTCCTCCCTGCTCCCCCACCTTCTTCCTTTGTATTGTGGTAAGGCCTGAAAACACGTTGCAAACAATGTCATATTTCATATACTCAGAGACAAAGGAAATGGTTGCTTAGCAACAAGGTCCTGGTAAAAATTTTAAGCATTCTTTTACTTTTGCTTTCCATTTTAGGGCAATGCTCAGGAAGTTGTTTGCAAAGAGATCCAGGATTAAAAGAAAAGTATAAAAAAAGTCTGCCTGAAACAGAGGGAGGAGGAGGTGGACATTAGTTAAGGAATTGTCACAATGAAGGTGGCATTCTCCCCCGACAGTGGGGTTGGAGACAATGGGTTGAGCCTCAGGTGGGACAGAGAGCGTCACCTTCCCATTTTCCTGCTGCTTGCTCCTGGTATCTCCAAAACTTACCAGGAAATTCCAGTCAATTTCTGAGAATGAAAGGCCCAAAGGGAAAACAACTCAGCCCTTCAAAACTCTTATTTTGAGAGATTTAGGCACAGATCAGGAATGACAGAAACAAAAGTTTATTTTGTCTATTATGAGACCTCCTCAGAATATCTATCTGGCTTCTATAGGATGGCTATTACTATATTTCAATTGATTTGATTTTCTATCAAGGACATTTTCCTGCATTATTAAATATTTCATAAAAATATGATTCTACAGAAGCTCGTGGTATGGGTATCATGTAGTTGACTTAACCATCCTTTCCTATGTGTTTAGTTTATTCTGAGCATTTTGCTTTTATTAATGTTACTTCTATGAATTTAGTCTTATAACTCTTTATTGTGCAGAAAATTTCCACAGGACAGGTGGTTAACACCAGAATTGATAGGTTTTTAAAAATCCCAAATTTTTGTTTTGAACTTGTAAAATATTCTAGATATCTATAATTACTTCCAAAAAACTTGTACTAACATAAAATAAATATTTTCTGATTTGATGGTAAATAACAAGTTAATAGTTTATTTAGTTACTAATTTGTTACTAATAAGGTAAAAAAAGTGTATATATATATACACACACACACACACACACATGTTTATGTTTTATAGTGTGTGTGTGTGTGTGTGGCTGGATACTTTCCAGACAGCCTTTGTATATGTTTATAGTCCATTACTAAGTATTTATTTTCTGAACTTTCTGATTATGTTATTGCCCATTTAATTTCCGTTGGAATCCTTTCTTTTTACGGTTTTATAAAAGCGTTTTACACAAATATACACATGTAATATCTTTTATACAGTGACAAATGAAGGAAGAAAGGTAGAGAATCAAGAGAAAGGACTAATTCAAAGGATATATATTTGTGGTCTTATTTTTTGAAAACATTTTTCCCAATTTGGTTTTGCCTTTGACTTTTTGGGTTTTATTCTGTTGTATTTTTGATGTACACGTGTTTGATGTGTTTCTGTAGCAGCCCAAAAAGCACAATAACAAACAGGTGTTCTAGTTCCTTGATTGCCTAAGAGTGAATTTTGGCTCTGACATCTCTGTGCCATGTGAGTCTGGTCAAATTACTTTAACTTCTCTCTGCCTTATTTCTCTTTTGTGCAGGGGGCATCATAATTACAACTAGATCATGGGAGATGATGAAATTTCATCAAATTGATATGTATAGAAAGCACGTAGAATGATGCCTGGCACATACCAAGCACTTGGTAAGTTAAAGCAGCTAGAATCACAAAGCAAATATACTAATCCATTTCTCTACGATTTTTCCCATGGCTTTTATGATCAAAAACATCAGTATTCCTTTATTTCTTTTTTTTTCTTTATAATTTATTTACTTATTTGGTTTCATGTACCAGAATTTATTTTAGTGTATGGTAAGAAAGGAGTTAACTTGATTTTTTCCCCCAAATGTAAAATGTTTTCTTTTGTCAATTCTTTTGTGTAATTCTTTATCACTGAAAAATTTTTACATACAATTGGTTCTGTTTCAGGAATATCTGTTCTGGTATCTTTTGAGTTCTATACTGGTGCCATACTGTAAAAACATCAGTATAAATTTTTATATTCAGTAGGTGAATTCTGATCTAATTATTTTCGAAATTCTGTTAGCTATTTTTAACTGAGAAGTAGTCCAGGTGAATTATTGTAACATAATAAAAATATCATTGGGATTTTGAATAAGATTATACTGATCTATGAATTGATTTAGGGAGAAATGACCCTTGAAATATTTAATTTCTTCTTTACAAAATCTTCTTTTCTATCTCCGAATGATTTTTTTTAGCATTTTCATAAAGCTTCCCACACACACCTTGGTATTATTAGCAGTTAACATTTTTTGCTTCTTGTAAAAAGAATTTTCTCCCCTCGTCTGGGTGATACAAGAGGAAACAAGTTCCCATCAAAATGCTCAACTAAAGCTGAGTTGTCTTCGCTTGCAGCATCTTTGTGTGGTCATTTTGCAAAATGTTGAGATTCTAAGTCAGGAGTTACTTATCAACATCATTTAAACTTGCGATGGGGATACTCTGTTTCTAAAAAGTTATTTTTACTAATTAAAACGCATTTTTATTGTATCTCAACCACACATAGGCTTGTTTGGAAGGATGGAAATGGTTCTTGCTCTGTCATGTGTACATTAGAGAACTGATTTAATGACAACTGTGATAAGTATTAATATTAGGAAGAATGGCCAGTGAACAAGACGAGGGTCTAATCTGGGGCCCTCGTGTAAGGTTAGAGAAGGTAAACTCTCGGAAGTGACATTTAAACTGAGATCTGACAGATCAATAGTAATTAACTAGGTAAGCTATGATGTTCGCGACGAAGGGGTGAGCCAGAACCCAGGACGTTCAAGGAATTAAGACAGGGCTGGTAAGCGTGTAGAAACAGAGTGGGCAGGGAGGCGGCATTAGGTGAGACAGTCATCGAGGGTAGGGTTCATAGCAAAAATTTTATCCTTAAAAGGAAAAAAAAGTCATTTTGAAAAAAATTAAAAATAGCAAAGCTATCAAAACATTAATATTACATATATCCATATTTCCTTGGAAACTAGGATTGTTTCCATGATTATTCTGCCATAGTCTTTAAAAAAAGAGTCCTGTAAGTTTTTTTATTTAGCCTTGAGGGAGTACAGTCTACCTTTTCCTCCAGACTTCTTGGCAGTGTTTGTTGCTCTAAGCAAATTTATAGCTTTCATATGAAGGCTATAACCCAATTATAGCATAAGAATATGGGGAAAGTGGCAAGGGAGGGGAGAGGGGAGAGGATGGGTGAAGACAGGGTAATTGGTGGGTCCACACCTACGGTGCATCTTAGATGGGTACAGGTGAAACTTACTAAATACAGAATACAAATGTCTTCATACAATAACTAAGAAAAATGCCATGAAGGCTATGTTAAACAGTTGAAAAAGTTTCAGATTGTATATGAAATGATCACATTGTACCCCTTGATTGAACTAATGCACGCAGCTATGATTCAAAAAAAAAAAAAAAGGAAGACCAACCAGGCCAGCATCTGCCAAGAGTTGAAAAAGTTTCTACGTTACTGACTTGCACTCCTGTTTGCCGTTCTCTGACCAACATTACTGTGAGCAAACCACAGCTCATTTTGCTAAAGTGCTTACCTGTGAAACAATCACATAGTTCCTGAGATGAAATTCATGAGTGATAAATGACAAAAAGCTCATGAAATGTCGAATGTTCCACCAGCAGACGTAAAGGACAGCACATCCTCTATCTGAGGCCAGAGTAGCAGGGTAGGGCTTCTCAACTTCGGCCGATTTTGGGGGCCCCATAAATCCTTCTTGTAGGAAGCTGTCCTGCACATCTTAGAGTGTTGAGCAGAGCCGCTCTGGCCTCTACCCACTAGATGCTCATAGCACCCTTGCCCAGTGGTGGCCCAAATGTCCCCTGGGGAGCAAAATCACCTGTGCTTGAAAAACATAGACTTACAGAGTTTATAGAAATTCCTGCTCTTCCCAGTTAAGACTATTACACCATTTTGTCTTGCCATGAATTCACTCATCCACTGTAACATTTAGCAAATGAGATTCAAAATTATTAATAATGGCCAAACTCTCTATAAGGCACAAAGCTGTGCTGTATGCATCTTTTATCCATTTATTTCGGCAAACATTTATTAAACACGTGCTTTATGTGGGCACTATGCTAGTTGCTAGGGTTACAATTAAATGAGATGACATTTTAAAGGGCTTAGACTGTAGAGAAAGATTTTTAAAAAGTGAGTATATCACAGGGGTCTGATTGAAGGCTCCTGAGAGTAAGAAGAGTGGCTGGGATCTCAGGTGAGGGTGGAGCTCCCAGGAGGTGATGAGAGGTATGAGGAAAGCTTTGTGTGAAAACCTGGAACAGAAGCCACTATTTTGGGGGCTAATAGATTTGGGGAGTGTTGGGAAGCTATAAGACTTACAACAATATTCTAGGACACATGTCATGATCATCTTTGTTTTAAGGATGAGAAAACCAGACATTTAGCTTAACATCACTTATTTGGACAGTAAAAGAGTTAACCTCCCAATTTAAGTATTTTATGAATTCACTTTATTTGCCTTTTTCAGTCAAATTTGATGAAATAAAAAGGCTCAGGGAACACTCTTGATATGCACAAAAAACCCCGATAACCTATAATGATAAAAATAATACTTTGTTACATTGGTATATTTCATAGGCAGATTTATAGGCAGTATGTGTTGTAATCTTTCTACCAGCCCTATCAGTGAGACAAGGTAGGCATTGTCATCTCTGCTTCAGAGAGAGAAAGAGCCGTTGGTGCAGTGCTCACAAAGCAAGCCTGCCCTTCTCAGCATGGATATATAATTCCCATAGGGTAATGGAATGGTTTGTTGTATTTCAGCTTGTCATTGTATCTTAGCACCAGGATACTGCCATCATTTTGCTATCTTGAAAGCAGTTCAATTTCTGCATTTAGAACTGAAATTACAGTGTCTCAAAGCTAAATTTAAAAGAGCAATTTACTGCTGTCCCCATGAAGAAACAGAACCAATCAATGTAATAAAAAAAATTTAAGATCATTCTGTACTTAGTACAGTTGCTATTACAGTTGTGTGCCTCACAGGGAGCAGCAAAGTGCCTGCTGTTATGGAATATTTCAAAAGCAGAACAGCGCTTGGCCCCAGGTAGGGTACTCAAGAAATGCGTGTTAGAGAGATGGAGATGAGAACGTGAATGGAAGAGTGAGGAGGAGCATGGAGGGATGGTGGCTTCTGGGAATAAGGGATGGTGACCTGTTTCTAAACATCATAGCCAGTATTGTGTTTCTCCATTTTCTGCTAAAAACAAGTTCTTTGTTATTGGTTTAAATGGGTTTCTTATTTTAGTTCTTACCTGAAAATTAAGACAAGTAGAAAAAGCTGAAACCAATGGCAGCCTCTTCGTTTGGAAAACTCCTTCCTAAGGGAAAGAGGTGTTCCAGACCCACTGTGTGCTGGGAATACGCTATCAGACGTATTGCTGACGCGTGCTCAGCCCCTCCCCTCCCTTTTCCTTTCTAGCAGATCTGGTGGGTTAGTCATCACGTCCCATCACACCTCTCTCTGGGGGACATTTCAAAACCGTCCCTTAATTTCCATTTAGGAAATTCTGGCTGCATTTGCTCCAATCCCTGTCACTTCATTTTTGGGCTGTTACACCAGCATCTCAGCTTGTCTATTTTCTTCATGCTTTTCTATTATATCTTGAGTATGCCATATTCACACTAAAATTTAAAAACTTATTCTGTTGTTTCTTCTTTCAGTGACTTCTTTCAGCTTTCAGTGACTGTTCTTAATAAAGCCCATTTCTTCTTCTGGCCCACTAAGCTTTTCACAATGAGGCCTTCCATATTTACCTCTCTCTGCATAAACCTATTCGAGGCTGAACAGTCTCTTTACCCAGAACATATTTTACCCATCACTGTCCAACATTTTTTTATTTTTTGCAGTTTTTGGCTGGGGCTGGGTTTGAACCCGCCACCTGGCATATGGGGCCGGTGCCCTACTCCTTTGAGCCACAGGCGCCGCCCCATCACTGTCCAATATTTACTGAGAACCTTCTATGTAGGTGATATGCTGGATGGCCAGCATCAGAAAATGACAGACTATGAAGAGACAAACTCCTCTTCTCTGGGAGCTCCATTTCCTGGGATGTACAGATAAGCCCTTTTATTAGAGAGTGAGTGTGTTGCAATAAGATAAAAACAAGATAGTGAAGAAACTCAGCGGAAGGATACCGCCACACTAAATCGAATGCTTCCTTCTCTAAATCACAGCCGTACCTTTAGCTCAGTATCTCCTGTATTATAATTTCACGTCTCCACTGTTTTGTAATAATTCATTGCCTCTTATATCAGAGCTGAAGTTTTAATTACTTCTGGCTCTTCAAAACCCAGTTCAACGCCAAACACACATCAACACGTACAACAGTGAGCAGTCACCAGTTACATACTTACGAGGGGTGCCATGCTAAATGTTTGTGCACATTTTCCAAGTGATTTCTACAATGCAGTGGGCATTGTCAGTCTATTGGTAATATCTCTATTTTACACAGTGACATCAAATACCTTTGATGTGACGAACAACTATTCATTGGAGGAGCTAGGATTAGAACTCAGGTTAGTGTGATGCCACAGATCGAATCCTTTCTCAATATTAACATACAAATTACTTAATGATGAATGAATGAATGCTTCTCTTTCTCTGAAGGTGCTTTCTTTTCCTCAATGACATCACAAGCCTTAGAAGAAAGTCACGCACATTCAAAAATTATTTTCATTTCCTTTCAATGACAGTTGTTCACCTTGAATTGGTAGAAGGGAGAATGAGTCTCATTTTGGGAAGTCACAAGCTGCAGGCACATGAAGGTGTTGGGACACTGAAGTTCAGTAAGTACCGTATGTTATGCTGAAAGGGCTGGGAGTGGAGCTCATGTAGTTATGCAGAGGGAACCACCTCGTATGCTCTGCTTCATGTGACTAACAAAATAACAGGGCCGGGGTAACAATTCTAAGGGAAGGAGTTAGTTGCTTTTAGGAAGGCTCCATCAAGTTCCCCTCTTTCTCCCTAGCCTTGCTTTGTTTTCTGCTGAGAAGTGACTTCTCTTTCATCTCATTATTCTCCAGGTGCAAGGCATTAAGGGGATGGCATTTCTGAGAAGAAAGCTTGCCTGTGCAGAGGGAAAATGAGCAGCCCTGGGGATGGCAGGATGTGGCAGCCGTTCCACGTTGACCACTGTAGTAAGGTAAGGGATTGGGAATTATGCCAATGAACAATACCAGTCAGTTGGCTCGCCCCTTCCGTTCTTCTGAGTAAATCCTTGGGCTCAGGGAAAGTTTTATGCACTTTAGGGCTTTTAAAATCTTCTGGTGATGCTGACTGTGCTGAAGCAAACCTTGCAGATACATTTTAGGTCGGAGCTCCTTGGAAGAAGGAGCTGTGATAAAGTGGAAAGAGCATGGAATTTGACTTCAGGAAGTTCTCATTATGACGGTGGCGTGGCCTTTTAGCAGATGTGTGAACCTTTTTGAGATGTAGCCTATTGTCTGTAAATAAAGATAAAATACCTGCAGAAACCTGGTTTTGAGGATTAAAACAATGTTGCTTGTGAAAGAATCTAACACATGAGAGACAGTCCATATTTTTTCTTATATAAATGATACTTATACAAGAAAAAGGTGAAGGACCCTTCCACCCTCAGTCCCACTCCACGAGATTTACATGGAGACAGGTCTTTATTAACTGGTAGAAATAAGTGATTAGCAAAGACCCTCCCAATAAACAATTGTGTAATACAGATCCAAACTATAAATGTCTAAATTATTTCCAGCCTCTTTCCTTGGACACTAAGAAAAATTCTGGCAGTTCTTTTTCTTCTGGGATATGGTGGGTCAAATTCTCCTTTATAGGTCTGCAGACCCCTGGCATTGACCAAATACCTAACCTTTTTTCTCTTTCTCCTGAAGCTCCATAACTATCACCTGTTGTGCTTATTTACCATACACTAAGACCTGAAATCTTGTCCCAAACTTATAAAGGATAAATAGTGCTTTAGGAGATAAGTATATGCACGGATATCAAAATACTGTGAGAATTCTCTGTCTGAGAAATATTTGCATTTTGTTTAAATAATAGAAAAAACTTGCTCATAGAATGTGCCTCAATTTAGCCAACAGATTTGTCATCTTATTTTACCACCGTCCACCATCTGGAACCTAGGTGATATGACAAAACAGGACAAAGCTACCACGAAGGCACATTCACACAAGGTGCTTGGCTCTGAGTGGAAGCAGCCTGGTAACTTGATGAGTAGAGTGCAGGTTTCATTCTGACCTTTCCTGGGCCAATGGTACTGGATACAGCCTAGCCCCCTGCTACGGTGGCCCTAATTAATGAGAATATAGTCTCTCCTTCCCCTTTAAAGCCATTCATTGTCTGCTGATATCCAAAAAGAGTGATTGTGGGTTGCATGCAAACTCCTATAGAGATGTTCCTTTACTTGTGATGGAATTCTGTCCTGACAAACCCATTGCAAGTTGAAAATATCACAAGTTTAAAATGCATTTAATACATTTAATCTACTAAACATAATTTAGTTTAGACTTCCTTAAATATGCTCGGAACACATACATTAGCCTACAGATGAGCAAAACCATCTAACACAAAGCCTATTTTATAATAAAATGTTGAATATCTTATGTAATTTATTAAATATTGTAATGAAAGTGAAAAACAGTACCACATATTACTATTCTAGGAAACAATCAAAATTTGAAGTACAGTTTCTGCAGAATACAAATCACTTTTGTACCATTTTAAAGTCTAAAAGTCATCATAAGACAAATCATTATAAATCTGGAACTGTTTTATGTTTTCCTCTAATATCCAGTAAGAAATTCTCAGAATTATGAAAAAAGAATGGATTATGCTATTAATGAAAAATTAATTGAATAACTACAATGTGCTAACCATTGAAATATATGCTTTCAAAACTTGTTTCATTTGTTCCCCTTAGTAGAACTGGAGTAAATTATCATTGTTCTTACTTTATAGCTGAAGAAATAATGGTTTTAAAGGTGAAATAAAATCACATGGTAAATACATATCAGAGCAGAATTTCGGCTTGAAGATGTTATTCCAGTCATGTTCTTTTTTTATAGTATTATGCTGCCTTAAAACATCATGTGTGTTGGCAAATTCCTCCATCCCAAGGCTTCTCCCAAATTGTAATGTAGTTTGTCTATAGATAATCTCCCCCAGTGTGAATACATAGGCGATTAGGTCAGTATTAAACCCTACCGCATTGTTTTAATTTAAATAGCTTCTTTTTTTTTTATTTGCTTGATTGATTATATCTTTACTTGTCAGTAAAGAGAGCTTGTCAAAGCTAATAATCATTGCAGTCGAATGCTCTACCACTGAGCTATTCCCCCAAGGTAATAAACATTGATTCATTTGACCTATCAGCATTTGCCAGCAATGTGTCTGATAAGAAATCTATTTATTTATTTATTAGGTCAATCATTCGTTCAACACATAAACATATATCAGTGCCTCATTAGACTTGGCTATGTATCATTCAGAGTTTATGAAGATAAATGGGACTACTATAAAGAATTTTACTCAAGTGGGGAATACAGTCATGTCAACCAATAATTATGATACAATGTCCTTCAATGCTCTGCAACGATGCCATTTCTAAGATCCATCTTTTTTGTGTTACTACAGCACATCATGCATGTTTGTTTGTTGGCATATGATATTGAGTTTTTCTGATTGTTTTTCATATCTCTCATCTCTCACTCATGGGCAGGATCTTATCTGCATACATTCTACACTTTATCTCATATTTGCTATATATTTATGACTAGGAATGTTTGGGGATTTATGTCATATAGTAGTAAAACAGCAATGCACCAGTTTCAATGGGAGCATAATAGATTAAGTGTTGCCTAAACAGTTGGGAGAACATTCTCAAAAGAAAAGGAAAGGATATTCAATAAGTACTATATTGTAAAGTTTAAAAGAGCTGTAAAAGAGAGAAGAAAGAGATAAGGAGATATAGTAAGAGTATACAGCATTAGCAAAGAGAGACAGAGAGTTATAAATGTGCCTAATGTGCTAAGGGAATAGTGAATGGTCTGAGAGGCAAGAGTGAAAAGTAATTAAGCACAGATAGGAAAGAAATGGTACTGGATAGGTACACTGAAGACAGATTTTATTTTAAAGAAGTTGTATACAAGGATTGCAATCTAAATTATATTGGGGGGAAATGAGGAGCTGAAGCCAAAATAGAAGGGTCAGTAGATGGCTAAGCAGGAGAATAATGAGGGCAGAGGAAAAGATCAGTGAAGGGAATATGGGATAAAAGAATTTACCCAAGCCGAAAACCAGAGAGACAATAGACTTTAAAACATACAGAATTTCAGGAAACTGTGGTATTATAACAAAAGATAATCAGAGTCACAGAGGAAAGGAGAGAAAGAATAGGGCTAAAATATAATTTTAAGAAATAGGGCAGTGCCTGTGACTCAAAGGAGCAGGGTGCTGGCCATAAGCCAGAGGTGGCGGGTTCAAACCCAACCCTGGCCAAAAATCGTGAAAAAAGAAAAGATAATAATAGCTAAAAACCTTTCAAATTTTGCAAAAGACACATATTTAAAGATTCAAGAAGCTAAATGAATCTCAAACAGGATAAACTTCAAGAAATCCATGGTATATTATAATGAAATTCTAAAAACTAAAGGCAAAGAAAAAGTATTGCGCATAGCAAGAGAAAAATGACCACCTATGGAAAAAATTACTCAAATAACAGCAGAAATAATAGAAGCTGGAGGGAAATGGCACATTTTCCCACTGCTAAGAGAAAAGAACTGTCAACCTTGGTTTCTATATCCAGCAAGAATATTCTTTAGAAATAAAGAAAAAAAAATCAAGAAATTCTCAGATGAAGAAAAACTAGGAAAATCTGTCACAAACAGGAAGAAAACACAGGAAAAAAGATAAAATAATGATTTTTAAGCATCAGAAAGGAAGAAAATATACAGTGAAAATATATGTGTACATACAATAGACTTTCCTTCTTTCAAGTTTTCTAAATTATGCCTGAGAATTGAAGCAACAATTACAACACTGTTTGATGCAGTTATCAATGTAAGTAAAAGAAACATTTAAGATAATTATATTATAAATGGGATAAGGTAATGGGGCTAGAGGGACACAAGTTTTCTGCAAATAACTAAAGCTGGTAAAATATTGACACTGCAGACTGGTAAATTATGTATGTATAACACCTAAAGCAACCACTTCAAAAAGCTATATGAAGAGATATACCCCCAAACACTATATGTAGCTAACAATGGAATTCTCGGAGATGTTCAAATAATCCACAGAAACTCAGAAAAAATAAAACAGAAATGAATAAACAGAAAACAAAAGTAATAAAATGGATTCCATATAAATAACATTCTTAAAATGACAAAATTACACAGATGGAAAGAAAATTAATAGCTTCCCGGTTTTATGGATGGTAGGAGGAGTAGCATAAGGAAGTCTTAGTGGTGATAGAAAATTTCTGTCCCTTGATTGCAGTGATGAATATACAAATTTATACATGTGACAGAGTGGCACTGTACACACTTGGGGGAATTTGGGGAGAGGGCACATGGGATTTCCTGTAAATCTATAACCATTTTCAGAATAAAAGTTTAAAAAGTAGTAAATATTAAAAGAAAATATTACGTTGTATCTTCTGAGTTCTAGCCCAGTTCACTTTTACTATACTACATGGCTATTAAAACAACCCATAGTAAAACTTAAAGATATGCATAAAGTCCCAAATATCTTAAATAGTAATTTTTATTACTATTACCTGCCAACTTTGTCAACACTCCTTTACTTATTACATGTATGGTTCCAATGTCAGAGCTCTCCTTCTTCCAACTATTGTATGAGTATTTTCCTGATTCTATCAGCCTCATATTTGCATTCAAGTATGACGTTCAAGTTTCCCATGTTACTTAACATAATCATATACAGTTTAATGTTTTTCATTGTATCACATTGGCTGGCCTTAGTCACCTGACCAGTTTATAAGCTCCTTAAAATCAATCACATGTGTTATATTTTTTTCTGCCTGTATACCTGACTCAGACATTTTGCTAAATCCTTTTTAGGTCTATGGAATAATAGATGTATTCATTAGAAAATTGTTTTCAAAATGTTGAAAAGAAAGTCCTTTTCAAAATTGACTTAAATGCCATTTTAAAGACTCATTTACCAAGGGATTTAAATGTTGGCCTTAAAAAATATCTATTTTCTACGGCCAAAATTTTAGCCATAGCATTTTTCACACCTCTTGTTTCCAGAAAAGAAAATCCAACTCAAATTGGCTTGAACAATAAAAGGAATTATTCATGACCATCACTGAAAACTTAGAAATAAGTCAATCAAAGCCCAATCCAGGACCAATGATGCCAACTGGGATCTGATCTTCTGATCTTTGCAATGTTAGGTTCTACCATAAGTTGCATGAAATCCTGGATCACTGATGCTGCCCACTAGTTGTTGCAAAATGGCTGCTCTAAATCCAGTCTTGCCACATGTTCACCATCCTCTCTGGAAGAAACCAGTTTTCAAAGAAAAAAGGTGGATCTGTTTTTTCTCAGGTTACCCAGCAAAAGTCACTTTGCTTTGCTTTGTCTCTGACTGGTTCCTGTTCCTTTTTTCCAAAATCTGTCTTTCAAGTCAAGGAGATTAAACACATGAGTTGTCTTTAGCGAGTTTTACTCCTCTCCTGGATCTGACTGTAGATGTCAATAGAACCCACATCCAGTGGCTGAGAGCATGTGGTTAACAATTTCCTCAATGAGAGCTTTGGGTGGTAGATGGAAGGGGGTATGGATGATGAGAATGTAACCAACAACGTCCATTGCAAGATATTGGAAAAGAGCAAACATGGAAAGCAGAGACTGTGGCTGAGAAAGCTTCCAGGAGGCTTTCCATCCAGAGCTGGGGGTCAGGAGTCAGAACATGTGGTTTTCAGGCTTGATTTTGTCTTTTCTTGCATTGGTCAAATCAATTAATTATTTGTTTTACCTTTTCTATTTTATTTATATTGAAATACTGCTGCCTTGCTCTGCTCAATGGTAGTGAGGATCAAATAAAATGATTGCAGAAGTGTTTTAAAATCTGTATTTAGAGTTGAATAAATAATACAATTATTTTGTATATCTTTTACATATATGTTTGCACACTGGTATCTTTATGTATGATTTATCTTATTTTCTGTTTTCTGTTTCTTAGAGTTTGTTGATTTACAATTTTTATCTAAAAAATCCAGAATATAATATTTGTGAGGAAACATGTACCATTTTCTCTTCAGCTGAAAATATAGAATAATTTTACTGTTAGTGAAGAAAAGTGTTTGTTAAGAGTGCATATTTGTGGCTTGGTGCCTGTGGCTCAATGGGCTAAGGCGCCAGTCACATGAACACCTGAGCTGGCGGGTTCAAATCCAGCCCAGGTCTGCCAAACAACAATGACAGCTGCAACAAAAAAAAAAAAAAAAAAAAAAAGAAAGAAAAGAAAAGACAAGAAAAGAACAGTGCATATTTGTGAGATATTTCCTATGTGGTATCTCATTAGATTCTCCCCCAAATCCTATGAGGAAAATACTCTTAACTAAAATTTACAAAAAGGAACTGAATGAAAGTATCTTATTGCACATTGGTAAACCACAAATCTACATTCAAACTCACGTCAGCCTAACACCAACTCTCTGCTCTTTCCATTGCATGATCTAGTTATTATAAGGAAACTCTAAATTCCATCAGAGCAAAAAAATGTTGAGTTTTAAACAAATACACCCCCAAATACAGATTTTCTAAAAGGGCATTTTCAGTGTTCTTAACTATTGGATAGATGTTCATATTTTAGTGTTTAAGATTTCAGGGTTTAGCCTAATCTTCTTGCCATCTGCAATGAGATGATGAGCCCATCTGTCGTAATATTCAAGACAGTATCTGATTCCATTTATTCTATGAGAAGACAATGACTTTTGAAATGCCAACTTTGAATATGCTTGATTACAACATTGTGCTACGGAAAAATTGCAAAGCTAGTTCCACATAGTTGAATGATAGTTGACGTCTTAGCGTTGATACAACCATGATCAGGGCAGCCAAACTGGGAAAATCCAGACTCTCAAAAGCTGATGTGGAAATGTCTCAGATCTGGTATTATTATGGCCCCTGTCTTAATGACTGCTGCATTATGTTTAATAATATACATTTTCTAGAAATTTTGGAAGTAATATTCTTACTGAGATAGCATTTTTCAAAGTGCTTTCAATTCCATACTCACATTGTCTTCATCCTTACATTTACTTGATTCCATTTATGCTATTCCGTTCAATGTATTTTTAAAATTTATTTTAGAAATAACCAAAACATGTGCTAAGTGGAGCTACCAATCATTTGTTTCTAAAAAGGAAACCTGTATCCAATATTGGGACCAAATGTGAGCTGTTACAGAGAAAAAATAGTCATGCATCCTCTTTTGTTACTATGATCATCATCACCATCATTAGACAAATGAGTTTAAAGAAATGGTTCTTGGGGATGGGTGTGGTGACTCACACATGCAATTCTAGCACTCTGGAAGGCCAAGATGGGTGGATCACTTGAACTCAGGAGTTTGAGACAAGCCTGAGCAAGAGTGAGACCCTATTTCTGCTAAAAATAGAAAAACTAGCTTGGCATCATGATGGGTGTCTGTAGTTCCAGCTGCTTGAGAGGCTGAGACAAGAGGATTGCTTGAACCCAGGAGTTTGAGATTGCTGTGAGCTATGATGCCACACTACTCTAGCCTGGGGTAACAAAGTGAGACTCTGCTTCAAGGAAAGGAAAGGAAGGGAAGGGAAAGGAAAGGGGAAAAGGAAAGGGAAGAAAAGGAAAACAAAGGAAAGGGGAAGGAAAGGGGAAGGGAAGGGAAGGGAAGGAAAGGTTTTTTGGGTCTTAACATGAGTTGACTCATGAGGGTGTTTTATGCAGGATTGATGAGATTATCCTCTATTCACCCCAACCTTGTTTTCTCAACCTTAGAGTTATAAAAACAAATGAAAATCCCCCCAAAACACTTCCTTAATTTTCAAGATTAATTCATTTCTTAAATAGGTATGAAACATCTCCTATGACCCCCTCACTTCCTTTTATTCTGTGCCATTTCAGAAACAAACTAGGTTCTCAATAACTGTTGTCAACCATGTTTGACTTTATGCTTGAGTAACTTAGGATTCCAGGGCAAACCCATGTTAGCATACAGGCTCATGGCTAAATATAGGAATTCAGGTCAGGTACAGGGTTTAGTTAGTAGACAAATCTGACTGCCTTATGTTTACCTTTTCTCTACTTCTATTCCCACTCCTGCAAAGACTCTCTGGAAACCTCTTTTTTAGCTCCTAGGTGCTAAGGGAAAACACACATCCTTTCTGAATGACAGCAACAGGTTCACTGTGACCTCTACTCCCAGGAAGACCCTAGTACCCTGTGCTGGAAGCCTTATCCATTACTCCTTTACCTGTGTAGTGCCTATATTTTGGTTATCTCAGCCATTTCCTTCTTCTCTGGTATTTTCGTTACTTCTTGCTAAAGGAGTCAACCTAAATGACTATATTTGTATTAGCTGACCTCCGCATTTGGCCAGAGGTGATTAATTTGCCTTAACATGGAGACTGACTTAAACTAAGTCAAATGGATAGATTCTTTCTACCCTCCTCCCTTCCCTCCTGCTTATTTTCTCTCTCTCTCAATTTCTCTTTCTCCTTCCTCCCTCCCTTCCTTCTTTCAATCTCTTATTTAAAATAAGAGCCACAAACTGTCCCCACATAGCTATGGACACTAAAGAAATAAATTCTTTCCAGGGTGGGGAAATGAGGAGAAAAGTTCTGAGTTGAACACCTATACTTTTGGGGAGAAGACAATTGGGCTTCCCCCCTGTGTCCTTTTCTATCTTTCTTCATCAACTCGTAAGAGGAATTAAGAAGTGCTGAGGAGGAAACATAAATTACAAGCAGAAAAACTAGTAGTGATGGTGACGCTTGTGGAGCAGATAGGATGGAAACTGTACATTTTGAATACTTGTACAAGTAAACTTCATTCCAAAAGGCATCTTGTAATGGAGCAGAAAGGAAGTAGAAGGAAGAGATGATGTTATTGCATCAAAGAATCAGCTCTAAACGCTTGGTGATGTGGCCCTGGAGTTCAGAGCCTGATACACTTGTGGGCGTTCTGCTCAAACCCAGTCAGCACATCTATTGCAGTTGACCAAGTCCTGCCTTTGGAGACCCCTTTTGAGCCTATGTATTGTATAATCTTGGGTAGAGTCATTTGACTTCCTGAATTTTCAGTTTCATTTTCTCTTACATGCAGGTCATCCCCACTATCTTCCTTTCATTACCAAATATTTTGTGAATGTTAATAGAAATAATGCAAAGTAAAGAAAACTTCTTAATTTAGAGTAATGTAAACATCTGAGTTATTACACTTAAGAAACTAAACATCAGCTGGTGGCAAAGGGATTATATGAGACTGAATTCTGAAGGAAGAAGCTACTGTGCCAAAGAATATAGGAAAAACTGACAAGAGGATGAAAAAATATTAAGTGCACTCCACGTTATTTGTACCATGCAGCATTGCAGAGACTGTTAAAACCCCAGAGTAATGATTGCTAAATAACCAGAGGTCATTCTTTCTCTTTTCCTTCATAGAACAAGTGCCTCTTGTAATTTCTCAATCACAAAGAAAGACCTGGGTAGCAAAACATATTATGATTTTTTATCTTCAGTGAGTCTACAGTAAATTAAAGTATTTGGTATTTTATGCTTAGGTATTTGGTATTTTAAGCATAAATACTAAAACTTTTTGGTAATTATTGCTATTCAAAGAGAAAAAAGAGGGGAAGAGAAGGGAGGCAGTCATATATATATATGAAGAGAGAGAGAGAGAGAGAGGAGAGAAATGAACTAGCCTTAACCAAAAACTGAAATCTTTCTTATTTCTCCACCACTAGGTTCAAAAGGAAGTATTGTTCTTTTAAGTTTAATGTCCTAAATTCTCTTCCTTTAAGCTCAAGTACCTTTTACACTGAGTCACTTTCTAAAGGAAATAGACATTATACTTCTGGCTCTGATTTAAAAATATCAAGATTGCATTTTGAATTTTTTTCTAGTTTCACATTTAGGGGTAAGAATCTTTGCCAACTGCACACAATTACATCCTTTTGTATTTCACAGTAAAAGAGCAAAGTAGTTGGGAAAAGTTTGTATGACTCTTTGTTTTTTTGTAACTTCAAGTTTTGGAAAAACTCTCTCTTTCTGTTAATGCACATCCACCTCTAGCATCCTGAAAATCTTCATCTTTGTCTCCAGGGCAGAGGTGTACATCTATAGCAGTCACACCATGCATTACCATCTTAATAAAGATGACCCCCACATAAGCCTATGAAAAACTTTATAATGTAGATATTCTCCCTTATTTTACAGGTAAGAGAAGCATAGGACCTAAGAAGTTAAGAATTATATGACTATCCGTTAGGTAGTCAATGACAGAGTTAGAATTTGAATACAGGTATTTCTTCCTTTAAAGCTCTTTATACTACAGTATTAGCTCTTCACCTGGGAATAAAAATAAGAGAGAGTTATTTATATTCTAACTGGAGACAGAGTTGGAGAGAAAGTGCTGAGAATACAAAAATACAAACATTTTCCATTCATTTTTCTTAAGGTATTCCTAGCCTTGTATTGGAGATAGATTCAGACATAGACCGATAATTGCAAAATTCTGTGATAACACAATTACATCATGTAACACTTATTAAATGCATCTTGTTTGTGAAGCACTATTCTAAGTGTTTGACTTGTGTTGACTAGTGTTAAATGATCAGGGAGTTCATGAGGATGAATGAAGACAGGGAGGAAGCAGTTCTGTTGAGGGGATCTATGTCATCATCATAAGATCAGAATCACTAGACTGGGCATTGACGGATGGGTAGGTTTGGATATTGCAAGCCAAGGGAATCACATGTGCCAAGGCAAAAAGATGTGGAAAAGCTTGCCCAAGTAGAGGGAGCAGCTGAGTCAGTGGGACGGATCAGTTTGAACAGATGGTCACGGCTCAGGTCCATAGAGACCAGCCCTGCCAGGCTGTACTTCGGATTTTATCTGATTGGCAGTGGGAGTCCATTTTAGGTTGAGAGTGACATCAGATTTCAGCCACCTGATCACACCAACCACCCACGCTGAGGTCATGAGATAAAGCTGGAGCCTACCATTCTTTATAGGTCATAGTACTAAACCCCCAAGACTTGGGACCCCAACCCCTGATTTTACCAGTGTAGGGGCTGGAACTTCTCCAACTTAAATGACCAAAGGGGTTATGGTCTGTCTCCTAAGGAGCCTGATGACAGCTGACAGGATCCCCCTCAGATGGTGACGGGCAGCAGAAAATCCACACATTTGCAATTTTTCCTGTCCTCAAAATTTCCTCCGATAAATGGAAGCCTTACAAATTCACTCTTGTTTAGGCTGTCAGGTAAATATTTGTATAAACCACTCCCTAGAGGGCTTGGTGGAGAGCCTCTGCTGCAAGTTTGGAAAAGCTTCCCTTCTACCCCAGTTGGCTAATGCTTATGTGTCATTCTTCTGAAAGTAAGGGAATAGAACAAGGGGGTTTTAAAAGTCTTTCTAGATCTTGTTTCTACAATAGGCCTCTATTCTGAGGTACACACGTCACTTAATTCAAAGCAAAATTGTTTATTTAGCTCCAATTTGCTCTTCTCGTTTTTCTGACTTCAATCAGCAATCTCTTCAGAGCCTGCAGTCGCAGGCAGATGTGGGATCCTGATGTCACGCACAGAAACAGCTTGATTATAATCACGTTCCCCTAACGATCTCATTTTAACTAGGCAGCAGCCTGATGCCCCTGTTGCCTTCACAGATTCGCCTCGGGAGCTCAGTTCTGACTTCATGGCTAGATGTCTCTTTTGATATTTTTGCTTTCTTGTCATTCAATAAAGCTGTGGTTCCCTAGTCATTTGCCATCCACGACTTACAAAGTGCCATCAAGAGAAATGATAGGCCTTCATCTCATTCTTCTAGGAACAACTAGTAAGTCAGTTGTTCTTGCCTCCATCCCAATTTGTTACCAAGCTCTTTAAGGCACAATGCTGCCTACAAGAATCCTTTCTGCAAGCCTTTCTTTTCTCTTGGCACCAGTGACATTGGACATTTGCCTCCTTCATCCTTCTGATGCCCATCTCTTATCTCTATTCCTCCAGGCTTGTCTTCCAAGCCAATTATGATCCCATTATCTAACTTGATATCGTTTACATATGATGCTGTTGAAGATGAAGAGATTATTAACTTAATATGTAATGCTTTTTATAACGTGGTATTTGTTTGGAAATAAATCTCTGAGATGTTGGCATTTCTCTATTATATACCATTCAATGACAATCAATTACCTGCAAAAAAAAAAAAAAGAAAAAAAAAATCTTAGTTGTGATTTTTAGAAAGAAAGGATATTTCTCTCTAGACCCAGATATTCAGCTGTTTAAAATGAGAAGTGGACCATGGAGACCTTTCTGCAGAGCTGTAGAAAATAATCCTCCCCTGATGAGAATAAATAAGAGGGAAAAATTCATTGCCCTCCATTTATCTACACAGACATTCCCAGACATATAACTCAGTATCGCACATTTAGGCTGTTCATTTATTGTCATTTATCTCATTCAAACATAAATTGATTACACATATGGTCAAATATTTATTGAACCCCAGTGGTAGGCTAGGCCACCTGTTTGTCTAGAGAACATAAGGTACATGATACCCCACCACAAATTGTGCCCAAGGACCTGCTGAGAAGCATACTCCCCTCACCCCACCTGTGCATGAGGCTGAAAAATGACCAATATTAACCCCTAGCTCATTATACTATTAAAATCACTGCTCTGGAAGGGAATTTCCCACCATTTTTTGATCATGTGATGTATGTACCAGCATGGTATCTCACTGCCCTGCACTCCAACCCAAACATGTAAGGGTGCTCTCTCCCCTCACATGTTATTCATTGCACCTCCAGAAAAACCCTGACCCTGTTGGTCGGGGAGGCCAATTTGAGGCAGTCCATTTCTTCCTCCTCCCGGATGATGTGTTCTCTGCAATATGTCCTCTCTTCCCTGCCAATCCTGTGTCTCAGCAGTTGGTATTCTGTGCAGCAAGAGTATAGAGAGCTCCCCTTGAAGGTTTATTAATGTCCCAGTTTAGGGAACAGCGCATTAGACTAGTAACCAGGAGACTTCATTTTGTACCCTCTCTTTATGTAATCTTGGATATGTTATTTTCACTATGCTCCAAGTATCTCATATGCAAAATAAAGATAACCAAAAATTTTCTGCTTAACGTAATCTTGTTTGAAGATAAAATGTGCTGAAAGAAGCGAATGTACTTTGGGAAGTGCAAAATGTAAGGAAATACAAGCTAAAAGGTTAATTGAGTTTCTTGGCACATTTATGTCAGGAAAGTCAGCATTGATGTAGAGAGTGTCATAAGGGCAGATGAAAAATCATGGAGAGATAGAACAAGTGTGCTGTGTCAAAACCAGGAATAAATAAAAATCAAAATAAGCAAAATATATACTGTTGAGATGGGATGAAACTTTGAAAGTCAGTTCAGACTGACAAGGAAATTGTCTCTAAGGAGTCATGGAAGATAATGATGAGGAAGGGGGAGAGATTGGTTCCTCAGTTCTTTCTCTGGAGACACCAAACTGAGAGGTTCACTATAGTGATGCAGTGACTGGTTCTATAAATCCTCCATAGATGTAATGTTGATGAGGAGTTGCTGAGCCACATGGGGCTAAGGATCCGAAAGTGATAGTGATGCTTACCTACCTCTCATTCTTCCACAATTGTCTTCTCAAGCAGATGTCAGTGGATTTCCAAAACAAATCCTATAGAGGCTGCATCAACATAGGTAGTTAAATCAATTAGGATATGGATTAGGAGGCAAGCTAGCACAAAAGACTCCCTAAATACATAAACAAGAGAGAAGTTTCTTTCTTTCTCCTTTAGAATTTTTGGTAGGTGGTATGGGGCTGTGCTGGTGGCTTGACAGAGTAAGAACCCAAGCTCCCTTAACTTCACGGCTCCATCATTGTCATATTCAAGTGTTTGAAATTGGCTGAACCTCACATCTGCTAGGAATACATCTTGACCAACTAAAAAGAGAAAAGAGGAGGAGGAAGCATACTCCTTGCTCTTTAAGGACATAATCTGGAAGTTTCATATATTACTTATGTTCAGTTAGACAAATATTAATCAAAAATCCACATCTACCTTCAAGAAAGATGGAGGACAGTGATGTTTAGCTGGTGATCCATGTGCCCTGCTCAACTTGGGGTTCCAGAAGCAGAGGGCTGATTGGAAACTGCAAGACAGTTACTAACTTCAGCTGCAGGGCTAAAAACAGTTGAGCTGGCACATTAGCAATGCAGATCACCTCAGAATTGGCTTTTATGGATATCTGTAAAACAAATCTTCCATATAGAGAGATAGTAGTTTGAACTACATATGTTTTCTTTTTATCAAAGTATAATTCATATAGTATAATGTATAGGTCATAACTACTATAATTAATAATTTTTGACAAATATATATACTCATCTAACCAATATCTTATTTAAATAGTGAGTATTTTCAACATTCCTAATCATTTCTCCATGCCCATTCTCATTTAATCCCCTGAACTTAGGCAACCACTGTTTTGAACACCATCACCATAGAATAGCTGTGCTTATAAGAGCTTCAGGAGAATGAAAGTAGAGAGCACATTCTCTTTTACTTCTTTCACTTAGTAAATGAGTTTCGAGGTTTAGTTCTATTGTTGTTGAGTAGTATTCCACTGTACAAGTTTACTACAGCTTGTTTACCTATTCTCCAACGGTGAACATTTGGGTGGTTTATCAATTTGGACTGCTATGAATAAAGTGATGAACATTCATATGCATTTTTTTACTGGATATTTATTTTTATTTCACTTGGATCAATACCTAGGAATTGAATTTCCAGGGCACAGGGTTTTTGTGTGCTCTTGAAAAATTGCCAGTTTTCCTACCAGCAATTTATGAGAGTTCTACTTGCTCTAAATCCTCACCAATATAAGACGTTGGGAGAATGTTCAATAGAAACTATTCTAATGGGCATGTTTCATTTTGTAGAAGGAAAAAATAAAATTTTGTGTCTGCCTCACATATTATGTTTTTCAATAACTTTATAGGGCAATAAATAAACACTGAGCAAACAAATATAATGTATTTTGAAACTTATAACATCTTATTCAGAAAAATGATCCTATGATAAATATTTTAGTAAGAAGGACCCTTTACAAGACTTTGTAGTGTAATGGACTTCTTGGACTCAAAAGATAAGGATCTTGGCTTTGAGACTCAACCTTTTTATCTACAAAGAGAAGATAGTAATAGCCTTTCCAAGGTTTTTGTGATATCTAAATGAGGTAATGTGCCTAGTATTAGCATGGTGCCTAACACAGAGTTAAAATCAAGTAAATTAAATAAAATCTAAGATGAAGGAGTCGTTGCAGTTATCACGGTCAAGACTATAATCCTTCCTACCATCATCACTATTATCATCTTTCCAATCATATCACTAACACTAACTCAAATCATACCATACTTTAGGAACTGCTGAGCACTTGATTATTTAATTAAATTCTCAAAACAGGCCTTATCTTCAGCATTGACATTTAAAATTTTCATGTAACTTCTGACTCTTCTCTACCCTCAGCTTTTGGCTTGCACTGTGGATTGCTTTCTGCTCTGTGCCCTTTGTTGGGTAGAGGAGCTATTGTTTTAGGGGCTTGGGAAAACACAGAGGCATCACTGACTACAACTCGTGGGCAGAAGCCAGCATGGCACAGAAGCGCCATGTCCTTGGCACCTTGTAGAGAGGGGACCCTTTCCCAGTGTATTGTGGCTTATACCAAACATGCTTTCTGTAGTATTCTAAGGGAATTAGGCACTCGCACATCTGCTCACTCTCTGGCTACTGTTTCCATCTAGTCTGTTCCAAGGGACCTTGTGTTTGTTTAAACACATTTCATGGATCATATAATAGATGATCAGCTTGGACTCAGAAAAGGAACATGATCTGACCAAAGCTGTAAAGTTAGCCAGTGAAAGAAACAATATTCAAATGTAGGCTGTGTGGCTCAAAGTTTCTATTCTAACTTCTAACACATAGGAGTTCTATGTATGAACTTGAAGTTTTATTTATTAATTTTTTAAATTAAATCATAGCTGTGTACGTTAATGCAATTATGGGGTACAGTGTGTTGGTTTCATATACAATCTGGAATATTTTCATCAAATGGGTTAACATAGTCTCCATGGCATTTTCTTGGATATTGTGTAAAGACTTTTATATTCTGCATTCAGTAAATTTCACCTGTACCCTTCTAAGATGCACAGTTGTTGTGGCCTCACCAATTACCCTCCCCCTCCATGCATCCTCCTCCCTCCCCTCCCCCCTTGCCTCTTTCCCCATACTCTTGTGCTATAATTGGGTTATAGCCTTCATATGAAAGCTATAAATTAGTTTCATAGTAGGGCTGCATACATTGGATGCTTTTTCTTCCATTCTTGAGATACTTTGCTAAGAATATGTTCCAGCTCCATCCATGTAAACACGAAAAAGGTAAAGCCTCCATCTTTCTTTCTTTTTTCTTTTCTTTCTTTCTTTTTTTTTTTTTTGAGAAGAGATTTTAGTGTTTATTTACAAGTTATATAGACAGACTCTCTTATTGTAGTGGACAACACCTGAGCTCCATCTTAGAACAGCAGGGCCCTTGGGGCAAAGGGACTGAGGATAAAGATGTGAGAAAAAGAGAACATTTCTTCAAAGAAAGCCAGAGACATCCTTAAAAAGACTGCCTTCTATCTTTCCTAGCCTCCATTTTCAAGGTTTCACAAAGTTGTTTTCAGAGTCTGTTGTTGCTGGTGAAATGGCGGTGATGAAAATGATGAAATCAGAGAAGAGTAACTCCTGCTTTCTCTTCCTCCACATTGCTTACTTAAATTTGAGCTGAAGGGGGCACTCTCTCCTTTTTTTAAAAAAATTAAATCATGGCTGTGTACTTTAATGTAATCATGGGGTAAATGCGCTGGTTTCATATACAATATGAACTATTTTCATCAAACTGTTTAACATAGCCTTCATGGCATTTTCTTAGTTATTGTATGAAGATATTTGTATTCTGCATTTAGTAAGTTTCACTTGTACCCTTCTAAGATGCACTGTAGGTGTGGCCCCACCAATTTCCCTCCCTCCACCCCAACCTCCCTCACTCCCTACCCTTCCCATATTCTTGTGCTATAGTTGGGTTATAGCCTTCATATGAAAGCTATAATTGAGCTTCATAGTAGGGCTGAGCACATTGAATACTTTTTCTTCCATTCTTAAGATACTTTGCTAAGAAGAATATGTTCCAGCTCCATCCATGTAAACATTAAAGAGGTATAGTCTCCATCTTTCTTTAAGGCTGTGTAATATTACATGGTGTACATGTACCACAATTTATTAATCCATTTGTCGGTTGATGGGTATTTGGGCTTCTTCCATGACTAAGCAATTATGAATTGGGCTACAATAAACCTTCTGGTACAGATGTGTTTGTTATAATGTGAATTTTGGTCTTCTGGGTATATACCTTATAAAGGAATTATAGGATTGAATGGCAGGTCTTTTTTAGTACTTTGAGTATTCTCCAAATGACTTTCCAAAAGGAACGTATTAGTTTGCATTCCCACCAGCAATGTAGAAGTGTTCCCTTTTCTCCACATCCACACCAGCATCTCTGGTTCTGGGATTTTGTGATGTGGGCTAATTTTGCTGGAGTTAGATGATATCCCAAAGTAGTTTTGATTTGCATTTCTCTGATGATTAAAGATGATGAGCATTTTTTCATTGGTCTGCAGGCTGTGCACCTGTCTTCTTCAGAGAAGTTTCTTTTCAAGTCCCTTGTCCACCCTAATATGGGATCACTTGTTCTTTTCTTGCTAATATGTTTGAATTCTCTGTGGATTCTGGTTATTAAACCTTTGTTGGAGGCATAACCTGCAAATATCTTCTCCCATTCTGAGTGTTGTCTGCTTGCTATACTTACTGTGTTCTTAGCAGTGTGGAAGCTTTTTAGTTTGATCAGGTCTCAGTAGTGTATTTTTGACATTGCTTCAATTGCCCAGGGGGTCCTTCTCATGAAATATTCACCCAGGTCGATTCTTTCAAGAGTTTTCTCTGCCCTGCCTACTAGTATTTTTATAGTTTCATATCTTAAGTATAAATATTTAATCCAGTGAGAATCTATCTTAGTTAATGGTGAAAGATGTGGGTCCAGTTTCAGTCGCTAGCCAGTTCACCCAGCACCATTTGGTAAATAGGGAATTATTATTTATTTTTAAACCTGAGTGGGACATCATTGTCGGCATTGTTGTGGTCACTGGTACTGCATGCAGGAAACAGATGGTATGCAGACTGATGAATGTACAAGCTTGCAAGAGGTGAGGCTCCCAGGGGGTGCCGGAGAGCCCAGCCACTGAGTAACCTCGGTCTTGGCTGCAGGAATGCCTCGAGCCACCTCTGCAGCAGCTATTTATTGAAGTTATCGACAGGTATGGGAAGCCTGCATACAATGACCACGTGCTTAGGATCCCTAACTACTCTTTTCCCTGGCTCTGCTCCCACCCTAATGCACCAGAATGTTCAAAGTATAACATCTTTCTAACCAGCTAAGGCCTTATCTCATTAGAGCATTCAGTTGCTTGAGGGCTTGTTTCCAAGGCCCCAAACTGCTCCATACTGGCCAGGACATTGTCCTGCTCCCAGCGTTTCCCTCAAGAACTGGTGAGATTCCCCTAAGCATGACATAGAGTCTACTATACTCCACGTTTCTTTTTAGTATACAATTCAAGACTACCCCATGCTGTGTCTTAGAAGGCCAAATGAGAAATCAAGTACATGTCATAAATTTGCAAATATAGTGTCATGACAATAGAAAATGATAACAGCAATGCAGTGATGACGATTTCGGTCCCTAAGTAATTTCAAAATAATCTTTGGAACATAATTTTGTCTCAAAGACTGGCATAGAGTTACAGTTGTCCCACTTACTGGCTATTCAACCTGAGACAATTACACAGGCTTCTTAAGACTTAGTTTCTTTATATGTAAAATAAATATATCAGGATGAAATAAGTGCAGGATGCATTGTACAACATAGTGACTATAGTTAGTAAGAATGTATTACATTCTTGAAAATTGCTAAGGGAGTAGATTTTGTGGATTCTCACCACAAAAAAAAAAAGTGTCTGAGGGAATGCATATGCTAATTTGTTCAATATAACCATACTGCTTATATCTATTTTAAATCAACTCTTTGTATGTGCTAAATATATACAATTTCTGTTTATCAATTAAAAAAAGATATTGGGGGCTGAGTGTGGTGACTTATGCCTATAATCCTAGCACTCTGGGAGCCCAAGGAGTGTGGATTGCTTAATCTAATGACTAGCCTCAGTAAGAGGGAGACCCCATCTCTACTAAAAATGAGAAATTAAGGTAAGAGGATTGCTGGACCCCAAGAGAGTTCAAGGTTGCTGTGAGCTATGATGCTACGGCACTCTACCCAGGTGACAGCCTGAGACTCTGTCTCAAAAAAAAAAGTATATATATATATATATACACACACATATATGTATATACATATACAAATATATATGGACTTCTTCATAGGTTTTTTCAAGGTTATAATTTGTGCTATCATATTTTGTTAACCTTAAGAAATTGAAATTATAAGTACCACAGATTATTTTATTTTCAATTAAGAAAATAATTATAATTATCTATTATACATGTTAATATAAATTATAAACAGTAATTGCAAATATAAGACACATCAGAATTTCAGAGTTGTTAATGTATGGAAAATATGTGTCTTAAGTATCAATAAAATACTGAGTGCCTGCCACATAAGCCCCCAGTAAATGAAAACCTACCATTATTATCACCATCATATAAACTCTTAGAAGAGTTCTTAGAAGAAAAAGCTTCAAAACATGATAGAAAACATGACTTCCTGATGCTTCCAGGTGGGTACAACGCTATCCATTGCTATCTCAATCATGGTGACACCAGAATTCCACACATTTGCCAACTATAATATCTGCTTTATTATGTAATTATTTCATTTTACTTTATTTTATTTTACTGTCAGCATTAAACCATTATTAGTGAGAAGATTTTCTAGAGGGAATTATGTAAAGGAAGGGAGAGGATTTCTCCTACTGATAGAAATAAAAACATGTTCCTTTTGGTTATGTATCTTGAGCAGTGCAAGTCTCACATTTGAAATTAAGGCACCCTCCTCCATTATTATCCACAGAGACGAGGAAGCAAAACCCTGAGAGAGAAAATCATCTCCACAGAGATGAGGAAGCAAAGCCCTGAGAGAGAAAAGATCTCTTTCTTTTTAAAGGGAAGGTAAGGATGATGGGTAGATAGATCTTCTGTTATACATTCTATAGAGAAAATAATTTATCAGAAAAAAGAAAGCTTATTTGGGTTCCAATCTGGAGAAGTTAGTATTTTCTAGTATGTGATCTTAAGTAAACTATTTATCCTCTCTGGGCCTCAGTGTCCTTTGCTGTAAAATGGCATAGAAATACGTGGCTTTCAGAGCTTTTTATTCAGTCTCCCCCTGGGCAATCCCTTCTGCTCGTCTTGCTTTTCTACTCTACTTACATCTTAGTTCAAGGGTATCTTCCAGAGTAAATTATGGCAAGGCCATGAATAATTCCTTTTTTTTTTCTTATGGACTTTACAATTTTAATTTGAAGAATGGCTTTTAAAAATATGTTTAACATTGGTCTTCTGCACTAGATTGTGGGATCTGTTATGTTGCAAACTAACAGAAACTAACATACACAGCACCATTGCTGTATCAATGATGGTATCATTGATACCTACCTAGGGTAGGTATCAACTCCTACCCCAGCACCTGGAACACTGTAGATGCTCCACTATTTTTTCAAATGAATGAATGAATTCATAAATGAAAAAATGAAGTAAAATGTCTAGTTCAACTGTTGGCACTGAAAAAGGCTTCAACTGGTATCTATTATAATTTCTCTTGTTAGAAATGCTCAATGTCATTGTTATAAAACTTCTGGAAATCTTATTTTATCTTCTTCCTATGTTGCTGTTTAGCTGTGCTAAGCCTGCCTATCTGGGACCTGGCTTTATTTTCAGGAATCATTTGGACCCACATGGCCAGAGAAGGGTTTCTGAGCAAGTTTGTCATTGCATGGTAAGCTGCCACAATCCATATCCTTTTGATTGGACCTTAGTGAAGATTTGTTTCTTTAGAAATTAAGGCATTTGCTCCTTCTGTGAGTGAGAACAAATCAACAATTGCTGTAGAAGTGCCAGCACCTACAGATGCCTTCTAATTACCCATGATGTCCTGGTGACAGGAAAGAGCAGTGTTTGCTTCAGGGGTTGCCTAGGGGTAAAGCACAAACATTTTCAAGTGCACTGAACAAGTGGATTGGAAAGAATAAATGAGAACACCTGAATGGAACTGCAGTCAGGCAGAGTACTTCATCATGATAATCTGCCAGGCCCAGGCCATCATTCTCAGGCCTAAAAAAGGCCTAGTTCCACATGGTAAAAGATGTATAGAATGCGTTGGGGAAACAAATTTAGAGATTTCTGAAAAATAATGCAACTTATTTCCATATATATGAATTGAGTATGCAGAGACCATTGACCAAAGCTGTGGGCACCAATCTGGTTTTGACTTGACAATGGAGTTTTTTCTAGTCCACCTGAAAGTCGGACTATGTGGGTTTGAATTTGAGTCCCATCACTTATTAGAGATGTCTAAAGCTGGGTGCATTATTTGACTGGTTGTTATAACCATATAATGCAACTCCACTTCAGATAGAGATTTCACAGGTAGTAATGCTCAGAAAAGATTATTAACTCAGTTATATCTGGTCAGAAAGTTCATATAGATTCCACTATATGATGATATTTACTCAAATAGTACTATTCATGGCAGCATGGTTAAGTGACACCCATGACAAGTAAAATGGCATGAGAGATATTTGTCATAGAGCTTTTACTGTTTATATTCACAGTGTTTGGATTCTGAGAAAGAGTGACTGGGAGCCCCAAGATCAGGCCCTAGTAAATAACCTTTATTTCTCCAGTGCCTATCATGGGGTATAGTAGATAATGGAGACTTAGTACATAATATGCTCAGTAGTAATTAATGGAGACTTAGTATTGTGATGATTGACAGAGAGAAAAATGAGAATCAGAAAGAGGAATAGTCTGAGTGGGAAGGGGAGTGGCCACTGGCTTTGAATGTCCCTAAGTGTTTCTATTGCTTTTTTGATATGATTTCCAAGTCACTGTGTATTTTTCTTGTCCCCTTACATGTGCACTCTCTTTTATCAACTTTTCACATGTGAAGACACCTTCCAGGTATTATATCCTGAATGACATGTGATTGATTCTGCATATAACAAGGCTAATATTGCTGTTAAGCCAGGATAGTTTTCTCTTTTTATTTATTTTTTTATTTTTTTGGTTTTGAACACATTTATTAATTTTATTTTATTTATTTTTTAATTGTCTTTATTATTAAATCAACACTGTGTACACTAGTGCAATCAAGGGGTACAATGTGCTGGTTTCATATACAATCTGAAATATTTTCATCAAATTGATTAACATAGCCTTCCTGGCATTTTCTCAGTTATTATATGAAGACATTTGTATTCTGCATTTAGTAAGGGTCACCTGTAACCTTCTAAGATGCACCATATGTGTGGCCCCACCAATTATCCTCCCTCCACCCCCACCTCACCCCTCCCTTTCCTTCCCTTGCCCCTTTCCCCATATTCTTGTGCTATATTTGGGTTATACCCTTCATATGAAAGCTATAAATTAGCTTCATAGTAGGGCTGAGTACATTGGATACTTTTTCTTCCATTCTTGAGACACTTTACTAAGAAGAACTGTTCCAGCTCCATCCAAGTAAACATGAAAGAGGTAAAGTCTCCATCTTTATTTAAAGCTGCATAGTATTCCATGGTATACATGTACCACAATTTATTTATTTATTTATCTATTTTTTGAGGCAGAGCCTCAAGCTGTCACCCTGGCACAGCAACCTCCAATTACTGGGCTCAAGTGAATCTCTTGCCTCTGCCTCCCAAGTAGCTGGGACTACAGGCACCCGCCACAATGTCCGGCCATTTTTTGGTTGCACTTTTTCATTGTTTGGTGGACCGGGCTGGATTCAAACCCGCCAGCTCAAGTGTACGTGGCTGACGGGTTCGTTGAGCCACAGGCACCGAGCCATGTACCACAATTTATTAATCCTTTCGTGGATTGATGGGCACTTGGGTTTCTTCCATAACTTAGCAATTATGAATTGGGCTGCAATGAACATTCTGGTACAGATGTCTTTGTTATAATATGATTTTTTCTGGGTATATACCTAGTAAAGGAATTATAGGATCAAATGGCAGATCTATTTTTAGATCTCTAAGTATTCTCCAAACATACTCCCAAAAGAAACGTATTGGTGTGCATTCCCACCAGCAGTGTAGAAGTGTTCCCTTTTCTCCACATCCATGCCAACATCTCTAGTTTTGGAATTTTGTTATATGGGTTAATTTTACTGGAGTTGGGTGATATCTCAAAGTAGTTTTGATTTGCATTTCTCTGATGATTAAAGATGGTTAGCATTTTTTCATGTGTCTGTAGACCATGCACCTATCTTCTTTAGAGAAGTTTCTCTTCAAGTCCTTTGCCCATGCTGAGATGAGAACACTTGTTCTTTTCTTGCTAATACGTTTGAGTTCTCTGTGGATTCTGGTTATTAAACCATTGTTGGAGACATAACCTGCAAATATTTTCTCCCATTCTGATGGCTGTCTTCTTGTTAAACTTACTATGTTCTTGGCTGTACAGAAGCTTTTTAGTTTGATCAGGTCCCAGTAGTGTATCTTTGATACTGCTTCAATTGCCTGGGGAGTCCTCCTCATAAAATATTCACCCAAGCCGATTACTTCAAGAGTTTTCCCTGCACTTTCTTCTAGAATTTTTATAGTTTCATGTCTTAAGTTTCCATTCTTGTGATACTTTACTAAGAA
>CAUYON010004444.1:0-14179 GCA_963573935.1 Arctocebus calabarensis | reverse complement strand
GAATACAGGGAAAAGGGAGGGGAGGGGAGGGGGGAGGATGGGGGAAGGGAGGGCAATTAGTGGGATCACACCTATGGTGCATCTTAACAGGGTACTGGTGAAACTTATTAAAGGTAGAGTATCAATGTCTTTATATAGTGATCAAGAAAATGCCATGAAGGCTATCTGTAACAGTACGATCAAAATATTTCTGATTGTATATGAAGCACATCATGCCCTATGATTGCACCAATGTACACAATTATGATTCAATAAAATTATTAAAAAAAAAAACAATTGTTTCCATACCATGGAAAACTATGCAACCATAAAAAAGGATGGAGACGTCACATCTTTTATGTTTTTCTGGATGGAACTAGAACACCTTCTTCTTAGTAAAGTAAGGGGAAGAAATGGGAAAAACAGTATCCAATGTACTCACTACTATGAAATTAATATGTAATCACCTACACATTGATATGCATGGCAAAACATAACTATATTCCAGAAAGTAGAAGGGAAGAGGAGTGACAGGGGAGGGAAGGAGGGAAGTGAGAGGAAGGAGGGTATTCAGGAGGACCTCACCTAATGTGCATGATGCAATTCTACATTTCAAAACTATTAAGAAAAGAGTATAATTGTCTTACCATAACAAGTGAGATGATAGATGTGTTAATCAATTTAATGTAAGCATTTCACATTGTATATCAAATCAGTGCACTGAACCCCATAAATACGTCAATGTACACAGTTATGATTTAATAAAAACAAACAAAAACGAAGAATCTAACATAGCAAGTACTTGAAAATAAGCCAACCTAACTTTCATTATTTTGGATCAATAGCCCATCTTAAAAATGTGAGTTCTCTGCAGAGAAGGCAGAAAAAGAGCCAGAAACCATGCTGGGCAGAATTCTGGAGGTCAGGCTGCTCTTTGCTATCCCCTTGTCCTCCACTGCACCCAAGTCCCTCTCTCAGTGTCTTCCTGCAAACAGCAGTGCCTTTGAGCTGCTGTCTCAGTGCTCAGAAACCTCCCACTGGAACTGTTCTACCAGGTCTGCCTTCTAAAGTGTTTTCCTACTTCTCTCAGAGACTCATCAGCTTATTTGCATGAGTGTCTGACAAACTTACTCAAACTTCCAATGTTAATTCATTTCAAGTGATTGTATTATCTTAGGTTCTTTCTATTGCACTTATCAAAAACTGGTAGTAACTAGTTTAAGGAAGAAAAAGTATATATATAGGGATGGTGCCTGTGGCTCAGTGAGTAGGGTGCTGGCCTCATATACCAAGGGTGACAGATTCTAACCCAGCCCTGGCCAAAGTGCAACAAAATATAGCCAAGTGTTGTGGCAGGTGCCTATAGTCCCAGCTACTCGTGATACTGAGGCAAGAGAATCACCTAAGCCCAAGAGCTGGAGGTTGCTATGAGCTGTGACACCACAGCACTCTACTGAGGGCGACAAAGTGAGACTCTGTCTCTAAATATATATATATATATGTATGTATGTATGTATCAAACACACACACACGTAGGAAGGAAAATGGGTGATGATGCTGAGAGGTGTCTCAGGAAATGTAAGAGAGAATTGCACTACTTAGCCCTGAAAAATGCAGAAAATAACAGGCAGTATAAAAGGTGGACATAAAGTTTGTGTGCAGTTTACTATGTTAAAATATTTTAAATTACACATGAACTGGCTCGGCGCCTGTGGCTCAATGAGCTAAGGCGCCAGCCACGTACACCTGAACTGGCGGGTTCGAATCCAGGCCCCGGGCCCGCCAAACAACAATGACGGCTGCAACCAAAAAATGGCCGGGCGTTGTGGCGGGCACCTGTAGTCCCAGCTACTTGGGAGGTGGAGGCAGGAGACTCGCTTGAGCCCGGGAATTGGAGGTTGCTGTGAGCTGTGATGCCACAGCACTCTATCCAGGGTGACAGCTTGAGGCTCTGTCTCAAAAAAAAAAAAATTACACATGAACTTTATGTCCACCCTATACTTGCATTTTATGTGAGGGGCTAATAAAGTGACTCAGCTCCATCAGTGTGCTAGAGCTAGCTGTGAATGACCTGGGAGAACCAACTGTGAATTGTTTGGGAGTTTTGCAAACTGATTATTACATTAATAGCTTGAAATAGGCTGTGGTGTGAGTATTTACACTAAGAAAATTGGTAGATCTACAAAAAGCATTACCAGAATACTACAGCTCAGCATAACTTTGTCATAAACACAAATTCTAAAGACAGGTTATTGAAATGACTGATTTTGTGTTCACTTCTGTGTTAATTATGTACGGCCCTTGGGTGGGGTGTTATAATATACAGATATAGCCAGCTGAGAATATGAGCAGTGTCAACCATGGGCTTTCCGCACAGTCATAATCTCTTTTCAAATGATACATTTCCATATTCTCCAGTGCTAGACACTTAGGAAATTGGGAGATACAACATTGCTCTTGGTGGGAATAAATTTATGTAGCCACTCATGACTGTGATTAATGCTTCAGCTGTTGTAGTGGTCACAACTGCACATTTCCATCACCTAGACCTTTAAAGATAGACTAACATGTGAGCCTCGCCAACGATTCTGCTTTATCAGAGCATCAATAAAAAGTACCCCAGGTCATTCTAATATGTCATCAGGATTTACAACAGCTGAGATTATGAGTTGACATTAAGGAAGTTTGAGAAGTGAAACCTTTACATATTTGTCACTTGCTGCTAAGTTAGAACTATTACTTTTTTTTTCTTGATAAGTTAGAAATATCTAACTTCTAAACTACTATATATGGCAGACTGAAATTGTATATTATGGGCCATCAAACGTGAAAAACTGCCCAACTTCTCTAATCATCAAGGAAATGCAAATTAAACCCACAAGAAGATAATACCTTACACCTGTCAGAATGGCCACTCATATGAAGTAAAAAAAAAAAAAATAGTGGATGTGGCATGGATGCAGAGAAAAAGGGACACTCATACATTTTTGGTGGGACTACAAAGTAGTACAACCTCTGGAATACAGTATAGGGATTCGTCAAAGAAACAAATGTTGACTTACTATTCAATACAGCAATTCCACTGGTGGGTATTTACTCAAAGGAAAAGAAATCATTTTATCAAAAAGACACCTACATTTCAATGCTACACTGCAGTTCACTGCTGCACGATTCATAGTTTTGAAGATGTGGAATCAACCTAACTGCCCATCAATTTGTGAGTGGATAAAGATCATGTGACAGACACACACACACAACACGTCACAGAGTGCACATCTCTTGCAGTAACTTAGAACTGGAGACCATTATCCTAAGTGAAGTATCTCAGAAATGGAGAAACAAACACCGCATGTGCTCTCTAATAAGTGGAAGCTGAATGATGGGCACACACAGGCACAAAGAGATGTAAAGGTCATTAGACACCAAGAAGGGGGGAGGTGGGAAGGACTGAGGGGTGACAACTTCCTATGTGGTACAGTGAACACTGTATTCATGGCACACTAAAAGCCCCAACTTCAGCATTAGACAAAGTATCCATGTGACAGAATATTTGTACCACCTTAATATTTTGAAAATTTCAAAAGTTTATTTTATGAACTCTAAAGTGGAACCTGATTCACTGGGGAAAAGAGAAACAAAGGAGTGAAAATAAAGCAATTGATGTGTCCCCCTGAGTCAGGGACAACCTTACTTCCTGGGGAGTGAGAAAGAATGTTATTTGGGGCTGATGAACTGAAACGAGAATGCGGTAGTAACTTGGCAAAAGTATCCCTATAAATAAATTTTTAAAATTTCTAACATGGCTCAGCGCCTGTGGCTCAATGGGCTAAGGCGCCAGCCACGTACACCTGGACTGGCGGGTTCGAATCCAGCCCGGGCCCGCCAAACAACAATGCCGGCTGCAACCCACAAAATGGCCAGGCGTTGTGGCGAACGCCTGTAGTCCCAGCTACTTGGGAGGCAAAGGCAAGAGACTCGCTTGAGCCCAGGAATTGGAGGTTGCTGTGAGCTGTGGATGCCACGGCACTCTATCCAGGGTGACAGCTTGAGGCTCTGTCTCAAAAAATAAATAAATAAATAAAATAAAATTTCTAAGATGGGGAGGGCAAAGCAGAGGGAGGCCAAGGCCAATGATGCTGCCCCGGCTCTTCCGGGTCGCGAGTTACACAGTGCGAATCTAGGAGCGCCTGCTCTGATCCAGCCAGGAGGGCTCTGACTCGCAAAAGGCGCTGCCCTGTAGAGCCCAGCGCCCAGGTGACAGCGCGGGAAGTGCAGAGCAGGGGGACAGGAGACTGCGGGGTCAGCTCCAAGCTCTTAGGCAGCGTTCGCGGGTTCTGAGTGAGTCGCCCTTTCTCGGTGCTCTCCTACCCACACCCCACTGTCCCTCATCATAACTCAGGTCAAGTTGGCAAGTCCCAAGCGGCCAGCCGGCTAGCACTCCGCTGAGCACCCTCTCTCACCCCGAGTGAGAGAACCTGTCGTGCCCACACTGGGGACTCTCCATGGGCGGTGGCTGCAGCTTTGGCGTGAGGGCCAGGAGCTGTGGGACAGGCTGACAGCTGGCACAGCCCAGGGCCATCGTGCCAGTCCCTGGCGGAGACAGGGGAAAGCAACCTCTCTTTGGCCAACCAGGACCTGAGGCAGGCACCGGGCATAGCCTTCTCATACAGCGGCAGAGCCCCTGGGTAGGGGGCAGGGCGGAGCGGGTGCCAATGCGGTTCGGGCTTGGTGACAAACATTGTGCTTAGAGCTCTTAGTGGTCACTTCCTTGGTATGAAGAATATTTAAAAGGCCATTTTCGATCAGGAAGCACTGGCCTCTCTATAAAACCTAAGTATCCTGATAGGCTGCCCTTCCCAGGGCAACGTGCACATGACCAGAGCTGGGAGGTGGAATGGGACTCCAGCCACCCAGTTCTTCCTCTTGGGGCATGCGGCACAGCGCAGGTGGTCTATGGCCATACCACCCTGGATGCGTGCAATCAGAAGCTAGCAGGGTCTGGCCTGGTTAGTACTTGGATGGGAGACTGCCTGGGAATACTGGCTGCCCTTGGCTTTTGCTTTTTCTTCCTTTGGTCGCCAGCCTCCTCGCAGCTGGGCTGGATATCCTCACGAGCCCAGTGGCACTGAATCCGCCCTACCTCCTTTTGTTTGGCCCTGCCACACATTTCTTCCCCACCTGGCCCCCCGCCTGACAAAAAGAATGAGCCTCCCTTAAGGCCCGTGGTCGGCAGGACCAGGCAGACAGGCACTTCTCAGCCACCGGTGATGACCTGTGAGTGCCAGGAAAGCCTGTCCCCAACACCCCTTGGGGCCAGCAATAGGCACCAAAGCTTCAGGGGCTCCCCACTCCCCACTGCAACAGCCTTGTCACCCTAGGTTAGCACTGGTGGGCTTGGGTGCTGTGCAGCCAGGATGGGGCAGAGCCCACTCACTTGTGCCTCCTGAGGGATTCAGAAGGGAAAACTTGAACCCCAAGTCCTGCCTCAGATCCATGTATTTAAAGAGCAAGAAGGAAAGGGCATAGAGCTGATGCCCCCGAGAAGCAATCCCCCAAAGGGGTGTGGGGAGCAATGGTAGGGACCTGGTCCCTGAGGAGAAAGGCCAGCTGCTCACCATGGTCAACTCTGGCTCTCCTGTGTAAAAAGTCACCCAGGGAAATCAGGTCCATTCTCTACACCCAATGACTGGTGGGAGGGGGCAGGACAGGGGGGGAGGTGGAAGGACCATGATAAAAGAAGATAAGGAGGCAGGGTTGTGGGTTCAAGGAGGAGTAGGTCCTGGCCCCACCTTGCTTCCTGTGTTTGAGGTGATTGAGGCCTCCAGGAAAGCCCACCAGGCAGCCAGCAGGACTGGATGGCCACAGTGACTGGCTATGACCTGGGACTCCCACTCCAGGCTAGCCACTGCAACCTGTCCCACAAGGTGGCAAGTGGACTGAGGCCTGTGCTGCTTCAGAGTGTAAGAATTACATTTCTATAATTCATGGTAGTCAGCTAGTTTAAAAAATAAATAATTGACTTTAGACCAGCCTGAAGAAGGGCAAGACTCATCTCTACTAAAAATACAAAAACTAGGCCTGGCACATTGGCTCACGCCTGTAATCTTAGCATTCTGAAAAGTCAAGCTGGGAGGATTGCTTTAACTGAGGAGTTTGAAACCAACCTAAGCAAAAGCAGGACCCTGTTTGTACTAAAAATAGAAAAAATAGCCAGGTATTGTGGTAGGTGCCTAGAATTCCAGCTACCAGGGAGACTGAGGTGGTAGGATTGCTCAAGCCCAAAAGTTTGAGGTTGCTGTGAGCTGTGATGCTATGACACTCTACCAAGAGTGAGACGGTGAAACTGGAAAGAAAGAAAAGAAAGAGATAAAGTCAAAGGAGAAACAGGAGGAAATGGAGACAGAGGAGATGGAGTCAGAGATGATGGAGCTGGGGATGATGGGCCATAGATGATGGAGCCAGGGATGATGGAGGAGATGGAGATGGATTCCATGTGTGTACATGTGTGTACACATGAGTCCATTACAGCACATTACTTGTGTGTACTTGTGAGTGCATGTGTGTTCATGTTTACATTTGTATACATAAGTGTGAATGTGAGTGGAGGTGTGTACAAGTGTGCTCTTGCATATGTTTGTGTTTTCTGTACATGTCAGTGGCACTGTCCATGTGTGTGCACATGTGTGCATGTGTATGCATGTTGTGCGTGTTTGTACATGAGTGTACATGTGAGTGAATGTGAAAGTATCTGTTCACATGGGTGTACAAGTGTGTACATGTGAGTGCATGTGTGTGAATGTGTGTACAGGTGCTTGCATGTGTGGACATGTGTACATATGTGTATATTAGTGTGCATATGAGTGCATTTTGTGCATGTGTAGTAGTGTGTACCTGTGAGGAAGTACACACATATTAGTGCAAGTGCACATCTCTGTGTACATGTGTGCATGAGTTTGCATGTGTGTAATTGTGTGTGTATACATGTCCTCTGGTGAAAGGCTGATGACTCGACCGTGCCCCCTAGAGGTGAGCGACTCACTGCATTCAACTCAGGCTCTAGGGTGGAAAAGTTAGCCACAACATACAGTCCATTAAACACGATGTCAGATCTGGGGAGTCATATCTTCCTGAGCTTCTCTAACAGCCTTTGCCCCAAAGGTGATGTGGAGCAGCTGAAAAGTAAAGGAAACCAGCTGTCCAGGGCTGCTCGGGCCTCCCCTTCCCCATGGCACACCCCAACTTACCCCCACCCCAACACTACGCTCCAACCAAAGGACCCTGACACAGTCTCTGGGATGGACTCAGCTCACACTGTTGACTTTGTGGTGAATACCACCCAAAGCCGCTGGCTCCTGAACACACCACAGCCATCCACCATGCCAGTGGTGGGCAGGGCCCCCTTCCTGCCACCAGGAGCACATTGTTCCTACCTGAAGGCCACCCCACAGGGCCCAAACACAGGTCATCTCCACCACAAACAGGGCTTCCTCACCACTGCTTGGTGAATAAAGAGGAGACCTGCCAACCTCCCTGGACACAGCATTGGGCATTTTCCAAACATTCTCCATAGACACACCTCAGCAGTTCTACTGAGGAAAAGGTAGATCTGAGGAGACTTTCTAGAAATCAAGTGCCCAGATTTTTCAGTGTTTTGTTAACTATTATTCCAAGTCCCTAAAACAATGTGCCTGGCATGAGGCCAGCCCTCAAATGACAACACACACAAAACCCAACTGAGTGTGAGCTCAGCAGGAGTGTGGTGTGTCCCTGTCAAGGACAATGAGCCTGGGAACCATCTGTATGGGCCTTTGAGATGACTGCCTACCTCAGGGCCAGTGGTGGTGTGGCAGGCCTCCAGGGCTGGCCAGCTGCATGGACAGACATGCCCGTGAGGAAGACACCACCCCGGAATCTCTTGGCTCTTTCCCCCAATCACATTTGCTGTATGGTTCACTCAAGTGTCCTGAGCCGCTGCTGTAGGAATAGTCCTCCTGAATGGAAAGAACTGGAGGAAACCAACCAGGAGTTCGTGCCCTGTGAGCAGCATCCCAAAGCGGAGTGCTTTCACATGACTGAGAACAGAGGCAGGTGGGGCGTCTACTAACCCCCAGTGGCATCTCCAGGGGTCTTCTGGGCACCTGGTCCACAGTAACAGCCTGGAAGGTAGACAGCTATATGGGCCAAGGCACCCATCTGGTCTCCCTTCCTAGGGTTACCCACAGCTTCCTCCCTCTTCCCTGTGGCCACATCTCAGGACCCTTGTTCCTTGTCCACCTCTGGGCCCACCTGTGCCTTCTCCCTCGAGTGATACAGTGCCCCCCTGATGACTCCACCACAGACATCCTCCTGCCCATTTCACAGTTCCCTCAGGTGTTCAGCCTGGCAGGGAGGCCCAGCTATGTCCAGCATACTCCTCTCTGCCCTGGTGCCTGCCTCCAAACCTGCTTGCTGTCCCACCAACCTCTCCTCACAGCAGTGGGACACTCCCCCTCCACAGAAATCCTATTTTTTTTCCCATCACTATAGAAATAATCCCCCTGCTTCCAGGCTAGAGTCCAAGCCTCTAGAACCTAAGAGGTCCTCTGGGGTCTGGGTCCTGCCTGGCCCATCTTGGCTATGTGGACCAATTCCAGACAGGGTTGACCCACTGAGCCTGTCACATCACCCCCTCCATGCATGTCCTCCACCAGACCCTACTCGCCCCATGAGTACCTGACTGGAGCATTGTGTGACCAGGGTCACTGCTGATATTCTAGGATACTGAGCTGAAGGAGCCTCTGAAATTAAGAGTCCTACCAGGAGTACATCCCACACCATGCATGGGTCCTGACATCCATCTTGGTGGTGGCCACATTGATATGCTGCAGGAACACCCGCAAGGAACCCCAAGGCTGCTGTGGCTGTAGCATACACACTGTCTGTCATTACCCACATGGTGCTCTGCTTTCTCATCATTTTTCTCCAGACAGGCCATAGAGGACCTGCTCAGACCTGTGCCCACATTGCTCCCTGCTCCACACCCCTACCCATCCCCTCACTTCTGTGCAGGTGTTCCTGCAGCATATCAATGTGGCCACCATGAAGATGGATGTCAGGACCCATGCATCATCTCTGAAAACATTCACAAGCGACTTCTGATGAGAGTTCAGCCACCACCAGGACACCTGCTCCATGAAGGGCATGTTATAGCATGTGGGTACCCAAGAACTGTGGTGTGGCAGAGTGAAGCTAGGGTGTGCAAGGGAAGGTGTGAACCATGTGGGTGTAGGAGAGAACCTCTCAGCTCCAGGCTCCACTTAATGCTCACCCCCCCAACCCTCATCTGAGCAGGGGGGCCAGAATCACTCACCTCAATTCTGGAATTCCCCATCCTCCCCCTCCCAGACCCTGTATGCCAGGCATTCCCCATATCTCTTTCTTGGTCTCAAGGTTCAGCCAGGGCAGAGGAGCACTGGGAAGGAAAGAGTTTATGAAAAAGACCCCATTGGCAATTGCAACAGCAACAAAAATAAATAAATGGCACTCAAAATTAAGATAAAAAACTTATGCCAAGATAAGGACACAACAATGAAAGCAAATACACAACCTTCAGACTGGGAAAAGATATTGACATGTTACCAATCTAACAAGGGTTGATAACTGGAATCTATAGAGAACTCAAATTACTCAACAAAAAAGGAGTAAACAATCCCAACTATCACTAGGCAAGAGACATGAACAGAACCTTCACAGAATCTTCTTCTGTGAAGAAGATAAATGAATGGTCAACAAACATATTTTTTAAAACTCATTGTCCCTAATCATCACAGAAATGCAAATCACAACTACCCTGAGACACCACCTACCCCTGTTATACCCAAAGAGAGTGGAATAGAGAAATACCAGCACACTGAGTCCAAATTAAGCAAGGGTTCTTTATTGATCAGCCTGGCCAAGGGTGGGCTCACCCCTCAAAGTCTTTCTACCCCTAGAAGCAGGGGTGGAAACCTTTTATAAGAGGCTTTCAGTAGGATGGGGAGTCCTTAATGCAAGACAAATTTGACAAGAGCAAGCACCTGGAAAGGGGAGTCCTTACAAGGGGATTCCGGGGTTTTGCAGTTATTACTAAACTCTTTCAACTGAGCTTCCTATATTAAAGGGGGAGTGTTGAAAACCCTTAGCAAGATGGAATGTGGCATAACAACCCTAATGACAATAGTCCACCAGCTGTAGATGCTAGTGTGGATCTGGAGAGAAAGGAACACTTTTATACTGTTGGTGGATTGCAAAATAATAAAGCCTCTTGGCCAAGAAGTATGGAGAATCCTCAAAGAACTCAAAATGCATCTTCCATTTGATCCTTCAATCTCATTACTATGTACTATGTACTGTGTACTCTCAGAAGAAAAAAAATCATTTTATTATAAGGACATTTGTACTAGATTATTTATTGTAGCTCGATTTATAGTCACTAAGATGTGGAATCAACCCAAGTGCCCATCAACCCATGAATGAATAATAAAGCATGGTATATCTACACAATGGAATACTATTGAGCCATGCAAAAGATGGAGACTTTACATCTTTTGTATTAACCTAGATGGAAATGAAGAATGTTCTATTTGGCAGCACACCACAAGAATAAGAAAGCAAGTAACCAATGTATTCGAGACTAATATGAAGCCAGTAGATGAAGTAATATATGCCCACACAAGAGAAGAACTCAATTTAATTCAAGTTGGGGGAAGAGGGTTAGAGGGAGGTCGATTGGTATACACTCACCTAATGGGCACAATGTGAAGTATATGACACACTTCCTGGGTGAGCAGCACAACTACAACAGGAACCTTACCCAAGGAATGTAAATGTAGTAACCTAATCATTTGTACCCTCATTTTAATCTGAAATTAAAAAAATAAAAATAAACTACCTTGCCAAAAGGTACTGTAAAAAAATAAAAAAGTTAAATTTCTTGGGGGTGGGGAGACACAGTTTGTGGTACACCCTTTGGGGGTGGGACACAATATAAGACAGTCTTTATCTAACAAATGCAATCAATATAACCTGGTTCTTTGTACCCTCAATGAATCCCCAACAATAAAAAAAAGAAGAAGAAATCATATAGTAAGGCCTTTACCCTGACCCTAATTTAAAAAAATTTTTCTTAGAAATCAAAAATGAGAAGAGGGAAAGAAAGAGGAGTAGGAACCTACCTAATGTACACTATTCAGGGGATGGGCATACTTACAGAACCAACTAAAGCATTACAATGAAAACCTGTGTACCCTCTTAACATTTTGAAATAAAAAAGAAAACACTTATATACCTAAAAATAATTAAAATGTATGAAATGTATGCATTAAACCAAATAAAATGTAAAGACTAACAAATAATAATTTAGCTTAGGGTGGTGCCTCTCACTCAGTGAGTAGATCGCCAGCCCCAGATACCGAGAGTGGCGGGTTTGGACGTGGCCCGGCCAAACTGCAACAACAACAAAAAGAATAGCTGGGCCTTGTGGCCGTTGCCTGTAATCCCAGCTGCTTGGGAGGCTGAGGCAAGAGAATTGCCTAAGCTCAGGATTCAGAAGTTGCTGTGAGCTGTGATGCCATTGCAATCTACTGAGGATGACAAAGTGAGACTCAATCTCAAAAAATAATAATAATAATAATAATAATTTAGCTTACTTTAAAGGTATAACCATTTGTTTTTAATTATAAATACATAAAGTTATTATACAGTGAATATAAAGTTCAACAGAATGAGTCATGAATCAGTTAGCTTTGTTCTGGTAACAAACTTGAAATGTAGCTTAACAGATTTTATTTCTTATTTTAGATATTCTTTATTTTTTTATTTTTTTAATGAATCATAGCTGAGCTGTGTACATTAATTCAATCATGGGGTACAGTGTGCGGGCTTCACATACAATCTGAGATATTTTCATCAACCTGATTGACATAACATTCATGACATTTTCTCATTTACTATGTGAAAACATTTTTGATCCGTATTTAGAAGTTTTCTCCTGACCCTTCAAATATGCACCACAAGTGTGATTTCACCCTTTGTCCTATCTCCCCCCCCACCCTCTCCCTCCCCTTCCCTCCCTCTCCCGTTTCCCCATCTTCTTGTGCAATAAATGGGTTGTAGCCTTCACTTGAAAGATAAAAATTTGTCTCATATTAGGGATGTATACACTGGATACTTTTTCTTCCATTCTAGAGATACTTTGCTAAGGAGAACATGTTCCAGCTCCATCCATGTAAGTATGAAAAAGGAAAAGTCACCATCTTTCTTTAAGGCTGCATAATATTCCATGATACATGTACCACAGTTTATTAATCCATTCGTGGATCGATGGGCTCTTGGGTTTCTTCCATGATTTAGCAATTATGAATTGGGCTACAATAAACAATCTGGTACAGATATCTTTGTTGTACTGTGATTTTTGGTCATCTGGGTATATACCAAATAAAGGAATTATAGGGTCAAATGGCAAGTCTATTTTTAGATCTTTGAGTATTCTCCAACGTCTTTCCAAAATGGATGTATTAGTTTGCATTCCCACCAGAAATGTAGAAGTGTTCCCTTTTCTCCACATCCATGCCAACATCTCTGGTTTGGGGATTTCATCATGTGGGCTAATCTTACTGGAGTTAGATGATATCTCAAGGTAGTTTTGATTTGCATTTCTCTGATGATTAAAGATAATGAGCATTTCTTCATGTGTCTGAAGGCCGTGCGCCTGTCTTCTTTAGAGAAGTTTCTTTTCAGATCTTTTGCCCATCCTGAGATGGGATCTCTTGTTCTTTTCTTGCAAATACGTTGGAATTCTCTGTGTATTCTGGTTATTAAGCCTTTGTCAGAGGCATAACTTGCAAATATTTTTTCCCATTCTGAGGGCTGTCTGCTAGCAATACTTACTGTGTTCTTGGCAGTGCAGAAGCTTTTTACTTTCATCATATCCCAGTAGTGTATTTTTGATACTGCTTCCTTTGCTTTGGAGGGTCCTCCTCATGAAGAATTCACCCAGGCTGATACTTTCAAGAGTGTTCCCCGCACTTTCTTCTAGAATTTTTATAGTTTCATGTCTTAAGTTTAAATCTTTAATCCATTGTGAGTCTATCTTCATTAGTGGTGAAAGGTGTGGGTTCAATTTCAGTCTTCTACAGGTCACCAGCCAGGTTTCCCAGCATGATTTGTTAAATAGGGAGTCTTTTCCCCACTGAATGTTTTTAATCGGCTTATCAAAGATCAAATAGCGGTAAGTAGTTGGGTTTATCTCTTGGTTTTCTATTCTGTTCCAAACATCTACCTCTCTGTTTTTGTGCCAGTACCATGCTGTTTTTTGTTTTGTTTTTTTTTTTTTTATTGAATCATAGCTGTGGACATTAATTCAATCATGGGGTACAGTGTGCGGGCTTCGCAATCTGAGATATTTTTATCAACCTGATTGACATAACATTCATGACATTTTCTCATTTACTATGTGAAAACATTTTTGATCCATATTTAGAAGTTTTCTCCTGACCCTTCAAATATGCACCACACATGTGATCTCACCCTTTGTCCTACCTCCCCCCACCCTCTCCCTCCCGTTCCCTCTCTCTCCCCTTTCCCCGTCCTCCTGTGCAATAAATGGGTTGTAGCCTTCACTTGAAAGATAAAGAATTTGCCTCATATTAGGGGTGTATACATTGGATACTTTTACTTCCATTCTAGAGATACTTTGCTAAGGAGAACATGCTCCAGCTCCATCCATGTAAATATGAAAAAGGAAAAGTCACCATCTTTCTTTAAGGCTGCATAATATTCCATGATACATGTACCACAGTTTATTAATCCATTTGTGGATCGATGGGCTCTTGGGCTTCTTCCATGACTTAGCAATTATGAATTGGGCTACAATAAACAATCTGGTACAGATATCTTTGTTGTACTGTGATTTTTGGTCATCTGGGTATATACCAAGTAAAGGAATTATAGGGTCAAATGGCAAGCCTATTTTTATTTTTTTTTATTTTTTATTTATTTATTTATTATTTTTATTGAATCATAGCTGTGTACATTAGTTCAATCATGGGGTACAGTGTGGGGGCTTCACAAGCAATCTGAGATATTTTATCAACCTGATTGACATACCATTCATGATATTTTCTCGTTTACTATATGAAAACATTTTTGATCCTTGTTTAGAAGTTTTCTCCTGACCCTTCGA
>CAUYON010004442.1:0-47419 GCA_963573935.1 Arctocebus calabarensis | reverse complement strand
GGGGGGAGGTGAGGCCTAACAACCTGGGTACTTAAAGGGGGCTAGGGCGATTCACTCAGTTCCAGCCTTGTCCCTGATAGATGTAAAGTAGATGAAAAAGCTGATAGAACAGAACAAGTTCACAGAATTTCTGCCCTGTGGAGGAGATGCTGGGCTGCTAATAGTCCTGACTTAGTCTGTGAGCTTCAGCCCTTTGTCTCTGCTGTCATCCCCTGAGGGCCAGGTGTGGCTGAAATTCACCTAAGCCCTGGTCAGCTTTTCGGCCAGCCAACCAGTCGCCTTTTGGCTCACTCTCTCACCATTCCCAAGCCGGGAGAGCGGCACACACTAGCGGCAACCCACACCCTGTCCACACCCCTAGAGAAAGTGTTCAAAAATCTGGACTCCTTGGGGGAGAGACCTCCAAACCTCAGGGTGAGAGTGGAGGGGAGTGCCGGGCATTCCAACTTGCAGATAGAGAATATATACAGTTTTATACAGCTTTATGCCTGGCAGGAGAGTGCCGCAGCACAGGGGAAGGAGGTCCTGTTTTTAGAGTGTCTCTCCCATGGGGTAGAGTGGGAGGACATCTGAACTCTGCTCGCTTGTTTGTATGGAGGTATGGTGTATACTGCGAGCTGTTCTCTTGGGGGAGGGGACTCCTGCCCTCTTGGTGATGTGCTCTGTACCTTTTATTTGTATCCTTGGGGTCGTAGGTCGCTCCAGCAGGGTTGATGTGCATTCCTCGACCTTGTCTCTTGGCTCAGCTCCAAACTGTTGACTTTCTCGCTAAATTTCTGTCCTTTAACTCTCTTTCTGGACAGGAGCGTCTGCAAAAAGCTGGCTACAGACTGCCATCTTGGCTCTTCCAGCGGGTCAACCATTTTCTATTCCTTCCTGTTCTAGTTCCTCTATGCTAAGTAGCGTCACTTCTACTGGTTCTCTCTGATCTTCTGGGCAAGACTGCTGCTCTTGTGAGAATTATGACATACATTACCACTTGGGCTTTCCCACCGATTACCACTACTGAGTTGTTGGAGGCTTGGCGACTATGCACACATCTGAAAAATGGGTGAGAATGTCTTCAGGTATACTCAAATGGTACCCTCCAAAATATTTCATTTATTGTGGGACTTTTCCAAGCACAATGTATTATTGAAAGAAACCATGCCATTCTTTAAATCAACCCTGCCTTCTGTCACTTAGCATGTTTTTAAAGCATCTATTTGCTTGGCACTTTTATTCACAGCAGCCCAAGTACTGTATTGACATTTTAAAAATTTCTTAAAACAATCTTGAGATATAAAGATCATTTTCCCCAACTTTATAGACAAAGATCCCAAGGATAAAGAGCTTCAATACTTCCCAATTGTTACATGACTTATAACTGGGTGATGGGATCCAAAGCCAGAACTATTGAGTCCTGTAGTAGATGTAGATGTGTGACTAGACTCTCTACCATGCTGGAGATTCCTTTATCCAGCTCATCTGATGGTGCGCTGAAACTCAGAGAATTACTCTCTCCTAGGAGACTATCATGCCTCAGATACCTACCAGGAGATCTTAACTCGCCACTCAATGATAGGGGGTTACAAAGGGCTGACCACTTGCCCAAGGGAGGGTGAATTCTGTGGTGCAATTTGTGCTCAAGAACTTTCCTGTGGCATCAAACCGCAATTAGTCTCTACCTGAGCCACTTTCTTGCCTTTCCTAATCTATCCTACTTCATTCACTTGTCTTCTTTTGAGAGTACAGCCCAATAAATTACCTGGACAAGAAAACTCATCTCAGGCTTTCCTAGGGAACCTGACCTAAGACAGAACCCTGATCCCATTTTTTACCACTGCAATATTCTGCCTTCTTTTTTTTATTAGACCAAGAGGGTTTACTCAGTTCTCTCTTTCTCCTTAACATAAGAATCTTCAGTTGCTCCGTAAATGGATAGTACAGTAGAGGTCCTACCCATGATCAATGCATCTTGTGAGTTGGTTCAGCTGCTCTTACACTATGGTCTTATTATTGAGGGTATATGAAAGCTGAACACAGATAATTTTTTGTCACCTGCTAGCCCAAGGATATCCAGTGGAAATTTAAGAATGTATTCCTCTGGGTAGAATTAGATTTAATATTTGTCATTTTTTCCCCAACAACAAAAATTACATGGCTAGAAACAAAATTTGAGTACTTTCTGACAACAAAATTCTAAGTTTTACAGAAAAGCATGTATTTTCCCTATTCCAGAAAGTTAGGGGATTTGTCTCCAGATTTTGGGGTGCTCCTTAGATATTGAAAGTAATATGCAGTTTTGTGAAGCAAATTTCATGTATATACAGGATTAAAAATGTGTAGTAATAAAAATATGTTATAAAATGTCTGGCTGGGAATTGAATACATTAACAGTCAAGAAGGAAATATTTGACTGTGTGGTATTCACAAAGGACTGTATTTTTCCAAGCACACATTAATATACTACCATTGGCTGAGGAAAGTGTACATCTTATCATTACAAATGACTTCTGTGTAATTGATCCACACAAACATTCCAGGGGAGGTCCCTTTTGATTGCAGATTACTCAGTTTTACTTCAGGGTCAGGGAAGCAGATTGCGTAATGAATGGTATAATTGTTGAACTTTTAAACAGTCTATTTGAGGATGAACAATGTGATTTACGTAACGTGAAATCATGCCAACCAATCAGGTTTTGTTCAATTAAATGATAAATAGCTAGTTGAAAAAAAGAGGAACAAATAGATGTTATTTATTAACATTAGAAAAAATGCACTTGTGACGTCTCCCTTCTTTCCGGAAACTGTGCCTCACAATCCCCCCCCCCAATACACCCCAGAGACTATATCTTAAATAGGTAAACTGTAAGATTAGAAGAAAAGCTTTGTTTGATTTAGGGACTGAGAAACTATTAATAGTAATAAGTTGGGACAGTTACTTATTTAAAAAGAAAAGTTTGGTAGTTAGTTCCCTCAGTAAGAAGTGCTGAAGTCAACCTAATTATAAATCTGAATTTACAATCACATTAAACAAATGATTTTGGGATGTGAAAAAATTAACATAGAGATTTAGGATTTTTAGTTAATAATTAAATAATTATAAGTCATAATGATTTTAAGACTTTAAAATTTTAAAGTCAGGGATGCTAATGGAGACAGAAAAAAAAAGAGTTGAAGTTGGGTATGGCTAAGTATAACATAAGGTGTCTGGTTAGAAATAATCAAATAGATGAATAGATGAAGGTACAAAGGGGAAGAGATTGGAGTTAAATCCTGGAGCCTATGTTTAGGATAAATAGAATCTTATGTGACAAATCTTGCAATATGAGAACTAGTGATTTTTCCTTAAAAATTTGCAAAAGAAAAATATAAGGTGTAGAGAATTACTGAGTTACTTAAAAGTAAAACTCATAGAAACTGAAAATATAGATAGTTGTAAATAAGAGTTTAACAAATTAATACAGGGTGGCCATAAAAGTCATGTGCAATTTTAAATAGTTGTCTATTTAAAAGTAGACATCTCTGAAGTAGAGATAGTCGTTCCATCATTTACGATTACTGCTCAGGGAACGTACATCCAATCTATGCTTATTTTGTCAATAAGGATGTAAAAGTAGCAATGACATGAAAGAGCGCTCATTCTGGCGTTTTTAAATCTTTGGGTTTTTATTCTAACGTGGCCATTTACCTGAACTATATTAAATAGTGGAATATTTCCAAACCTCAAACATGTTTTTTGAATTCCAATCCTAACTCACAGGTAAAATATTTAGTGTATGAATGTTGCTTCCAGATAGTATCATGGCAAATTAATGTAGTCTCATTAAAAATTTTATAACACTAAATATTGTTTTAAAATTTGCTTTTTCAATATTCGTATTTGAGGCTTCTTTACTTTTCACTTTTCTCTTTTTGCCAGCAGAGGGCAGATAAGGAAGAGGGAAGAAAATAATGTAAAAGCATCGCTTCCTGACCTTGATTGAGACCATTGAAACACTTCTCTGATATGCTTAAAAACTGTTTTCTCTTTAATTATTCTATTTTAAGAACAATTGATGTAAGTATAACTTTTAATTTCTTGATTAATCTCCAACTCAATTAGTACTTTGAATTTTAAATTAAATTTATAAATCAATTATTACATTGAAAATTTTGAATATTCTGTATATTTTGAAGTGCTATGTCTAAAATTTTCCTTCTTACCTTGGAAAATGTCAATTAACAAGACTTTTTAATGGTTTTCTAATTGAATTGTGGATAAGTTTATGTGAATATTTTTTATATACACCTTTATATAGTCATTTGGTAATTTACTTCAGTGTGCAGAGATGTTAAACATGGTTTGCAGTTTTATTAATTAAGTAATGTATCTTTTTTTTCAGGTTAATATAAGGGTACCTACAATTAGGTTACATTATTTGCATTTGTAAGGTAAAGTTCAAAGTCTGAGTTGTAGGTAAGTCCTTTATCCAAGAAATGTGCCATATGCCCCTGCATTGTATCCCGGGGGGGGGGGAACCTACCTAGTTCCTTCAAGGAATGTATCTTTTAACAATAACTCAAAGAAACTCAAATGGAAAAAATGAGATGTCATGGATTTTTTTTCTTTTTTACAATAGTGTACCCCATAGGAATGTTTAAATACAGTTTTAGTAGGTACCTTAAGATGTTTTCTCTTACAACTTTAAATTTGTTTAATCAACAATAAAACATCCTTTTAAAAACATTAGATGGTATGATAAACTGTCATTCAGTAGCTCAGGATAGCTCACCTATAACCTTTGTTAAATCAGAAGTCAAGCAGCAATTTGGACTTTTCTTCTTGGGTTGAATAATACCATTGTTTTAGAAATACAGGAACAGGGAGAAATTGAATAGGTCCTATCACTAGGAAGATAAATATCTACATTGCATATTCTAAGTACTAGGAATTTCTTCTTTCCTCTTCTTATTGAGAACCTCATCTTTAGCATTTTATTTAACTGACAAGCAAAGTTATATGTAGTGCTTAGAATACTGCCAACACATGGTAATAAGTGCTTCATAAGTATTAGCTCTTCCTACAAAGTCATATACTTATTTTAAATTTGGTCCATTGATTTAATAAGCCTGAAGGATCATATAAAGCTGAAAAATATTCATTCTTTAATAAAAATAAAAATTAGGAAATATAATAATCTCATTTTCAAAAGTGCTAACTCTATTCTCAATCCAATGGGAAAAAATCTCTTGACTCTTTAATTCTTTTGTTTAAAAAAACAAAGAACAAATTTTTGACTTGGATGACTCTTAACACTTTATTGAACAATGGGTCAAATGATGTTTGTTACTAGTGTCTTAGACTAAATGCTTCCTGGTCTTATAAATTGGTATTGAATTTCCTAACTATCTGTGACAAATATGTGATAGGATAAAATCTAGTTCTTTTAAGGGAATCAAGCTGAAGGAGGAAGAAAAATCCTACCTGTGATGAGTAATCCCTTTGATTGTAACAAAGAATGTTTCAAAATACTGGACAAAATAGATCTTTCTCTGAGCACTCACTGCAGATAAGTATGTAGTTTAGAACATAGGTTGGGGAAGAACACAAAGAAGGGATCTTTGAGAAATTTTTCCAATTAATGAAGCTTCAGGCCTAGGGTTGCTAAACAGCCCCTTTACTGATTTTCCACAAGATCTCTTCCTGCTCCAGTAGACCACTGTGTATATTTATTACAGTTTTATCTTCCTAAAATGACACAATAATGTTACTTCCTTACTTGAAACCCCATCCTGACTTCCTTTTGTCAAGTATTAGTATTTGTGGGACTCCTTACCTTGCTTGCCCTTTGGGACTCTAAACAACATGGTCCTTGTCTGATTTTCCACCTCCTTTTCACAAACCACACGAACAGCACTATTCCTGAAGTGTGTCCCTCTCTACTCGTGTCTTTCTTACTCATCTCTGCCCATCAATGGCTCCTTGTCTTTCAAGATCCATAGTCAATGACATTTCCACTTGAAGACATTCTCATTCTTAATTGGAAATGATCTTTGGAGTAAATAAGTCTCATGGCTATCTGCATCTATGGAATGATCCTCCTCTTACTCTATCAGCTATTATAGGTATTTGTATATTTGTTTCTTTTTTTTATTCTGACTATAAACTACTGAAGAGAAAGTAAATGGCATGTCTTGTTGTCCCAGAGATTAGCATGGTACCCTGCAGTTGGCAGAACCAATCAGAGAGGCCAGGTGATAGTTGCATTTTTCCAGGGCTTCAGTGTATTAAAAAGTGAAGAAATTCCAGGGTTTCCAAATCAAATGTTACATTGAACAAGTGGAAGTGAAGGAAACATATACACGCTCACAACAAGCCCCAACATGATTGTGTTGTTCATAAGATAATTATAGCATAAAAATTTTTAACACATAATACCCATCAGTTGGTGTAAGCTAGTAACTGGACACAAGTGTAGTATTTATATGTTGTCTGTCTTCTTTTTGTCCTGTTAGTTTTTCTCTAGGACTGTAAATAATCTGAGGCCTGGGCCAGAGGATTCGCCAAACTCTGTGTGACAGACCCTCACATAGATAAATACTCACCAAAGTGAGTTAAATTTAATTACACACCAGAATGATGCTGTATATAAATATAATACATTAATTTCTTATAATTTGATTTGATCATATTTTTCAGAAATAAGATTGAATGTTAACATCTAATTTGATCAGATTTTTCAGAAATAAGATTGAAAGTTAACATCTAATCTAATGCCTGAATCTAACTTTTAGTTATTTAGCATTTAGTAGGTCAGAGAACTAGATATTAAGGAAGAGAAAAAGTATTCATTTTTACTGTCTAACTATATCCTATACATTTCCCTGTACTATGAGGAGTATGAAAAATCAAAATGTGTCTTCTGTGACTCTCCTGCGTTAGTCACAAAGATGAAAGCTTTGTGGGAATTAGTGTAATTTAGTAGACATAAAAATAATGAAGAATTCCATCACTTTAAAATATTTAGAAATCATTACCCTAAGAGTGAAAACTGATATCAACACTCAGTCATTCTTTGCAATTGGACAATATAGCTTAAATTCACTTAGAGGTATCCGTATTTCAAGGAGCATTGATACATGAGTTATGTATCCCTTTGATTTTTCTTCTATTATGGGGCATAGTTATCAGGCACACCTAGAAGCAAGGACTCATCATTAGAATGGCCATTGTTTAATTTTTGAAATATGTGTATTTAGATCTTTTCTTGATATAATCTCATTTTCTTAGACTAATTAGTAGAATGATATGTTTTAAGCCCTACTTTACTAAATTAACATTATCTCAAACTTCCCTATAAAATAATTTTGTAATAAAAAGAAAAAAAAATGAAGAGGACCTAGTTACTTGTTATAATTAAGCAGTAAAAAATAAAATGTGGCTATTTAAACATAAGGGATCAAGCTGGGCTCGGTAGCTCTCACCTGTAATTGCAGCATTCTGGGAGGCCAAGGATGATGAATCACTTGAGATCAAGAGTTCGAGACCAACCTCAGTAAAGGTGAGATCCCCTGTCTCTGCTAAAAATAGGAAAACTAGCTGGGAGTTGTGGTGAGTGCCTGTAATCCCAGCTACTCCCCAGGCTGAGGCAAGAGAATTGCTTGAGCCAGGAGTTTGAGATTGATAGCTGTGAGTTATAATGCCATGCCAGTCTACCCAGAGGTAACGGAGTAATACTCAGTCTCAAAAAATAAAAAAAAAGAAAGAAAGAAGGAGGGAAGAAAGGAAGGGAAGGAAGAAAGGGAGGGAAGGCGGAAGGAAGGAAGGAAAGTTAGAAGGAAGGAAGGAAATTAAACATAAGGGATCAACCTTTTCTCCTACCCCCATACACCTGAGAGATATAATATTTTTAAAGGAGCACCCCAGAGAGATGGAATGGAAACAAGCAGTGGTGAAGTATGAGTGACTGACCTTCATGAAATACTGAAACATCCTCTGCAAGAATCACTCCTAGTAGATATACAAATATATAATAATTTAGGGCAGCACCTGTGGCTCAAAGGAGTAGGGCACCAGCCCCATATGCCCATATGCCGGAGGTGATGGGTTCAAACCCAGCCATGGCCAAACACTGCAAAAAAAAAAAAAAAAAGAAAAGAAACAAATATATAATAATTTAAAAGATAAATTTATTTATCAAGTTTATTGATTCATCTTTTTTAAACTATTAATTTTTTGCATTTATTTAAAATTTATTATACACCAAGAACACTTAAAAATTTTTAATAGCATTAAATGTTTTTCTCCAACTGGAAGTACATTGTCATATGAATAACCGTTACCTGTACTTTTCTCTTATTCTCATTTATTTACAAATTTTTTTATTTATGAAAAGTAAAAAGCATTTTGTTAACTTATAATTTATTTTTAAGTAAAGCCCATAAAAATATTTTAAATAAATCATGGTGTAACTTAAACATGGGAATCAATATGCAATTTGCTAATTATCAATATGCAAATGTTATCACTTTAGAATTTTATGGAAACAAGTAAGGAAGTTTTACAAAACCTAAGGACAAATGTGAAAGGGACAGTTTGCACATACAATAATATGCCTGAAAGGATCATCCTCAGATTGCTCAGTACTTTTTAGTTGAGTAGGTACATACATATGGTCAGCCAGCATCTGAAAATAAACATTTATTTTTGGAAAGAAATCATACTGATTATTTAGTTGTGAAATATCCAACATAGTCCCAACTATGTTGAAGTCTCCAACAAAAACTCAAAATTTGTCTTATCTTAAAAGACTATAAATTTAGTTGATCTGTGCAATATTTTAGAACAAAGCCCAATATGTGTTCTTATTTATACATAACAACATAGCATTCTATACCCAAGCCCAACAAAACTTTCATTACCCTCCACACTTGTAATTTATCTTCTTCCCACCATAGACAATGGTTTGAGCCCTGGCTTGAACTTTTGAATGAGAAGTGTTCTGAAGTGTGGCAAGAGTAAGAAGAGGGTTTGCTTCCTATTTCCTTCCTTCTGTACCATTTATACTGTGAAATGGGCCTCTTTGGACTCAAGGGAACAAAGGATACAGTCTCCTTTGCAAAATGCCAAAAATCTGTATGATGTTACAAAGTAGTCGAATTTTCCAATTCAAATTATTTCACAGGTGTTAACACAGTAAAAAAGGTTTTTTTCCTTAGATTAAGGTCTCTAGTTGAACATTTAAAAGAAATTAATCCTACAATTTCCTTTCGCAATGATTTTAGCTTATTGAATCACATTTTGCTCTATAACAATATAGTGAAAAAGAGTGGTCCTGAAATTGATTAACTCTAATCCAGAACTGCTTATACTAGATGTAAGGCTATAGGTAAGTATGTTAAAGATTCTTTGAATTTTATTTTCCTCAAGAGTAAAATGGTACAGTAATAGTGATTGTCTCATAAGGACATTTCAAGAGAATTAGATGGGGGAGAAAAAAGCACATAAAATGTCTGACACACTAGAGACCTAATACAAATAAATTTCTTGCCTTTCATTTATCATGGATACACAGTGGGTTTGCTTCAGATTAGAAAATAAGACAGGAAAAAATATGTTGTGTTTTATACTTCAATGACTTTAAAATATTAGTTATTCCACAAGGAAAAACATTTTATTTTCAAAACATGTTTTACGAAATGTTTTTTTTAGTGGGGGTCTAAAAACTATTACTGGACAACTTCAACTACTTACAAAATGCTATTTTTTTTTTTTTAGTTAAATATAACTGTAATGGTAGATACATAATACTAAAAATATCCCCTGTCTTTGTGTAGATGTATCTCTGTATATCTCCATATTTCTATATATCTACCCTGTAATGGTAGATACATAATACTATGACTTGATATATCTCTCTATATCTACATATCAATATATCTCTACATATCTACACTGTAATGGTAGATACATGATACTAAAACATCCCTTTGCCAATTCAACTTTTCCCCTCCCAAACTCCCAATCGTTCAAGGATCTGTTTACCATCCCTGCTGAGTTGTGCCTTTTCCTTAATGCATGTGATTGAAATCACACAGTATGATGATTTTCATACTGGCTTCTTTTCACTAACAACATGCATTTAAGATTCATCTGGTTTTTGTGGCTTGCTAGTTTATTATTTTTATTACTAACTAGTAAGTATTCCATCATATAAATGTGTCGTGGTTTGTTTATCCATTCACTGATTGAAGTATACCACCCAACTTTTGGCAATTATGAATAAAGCTACTCTAAACATTTACATGAAAATTTTTGTATTAACATATGTTTTCAAATGAGTGGAGTAAATACCTAGGGACATGGTAGTTAGATTATATAATAAGACTATATTTAACTTTGTAAGAAATTGCCAAAAGGTATTACAAAGTGGCTGTGCCATTTTGCATTCTCACCAGCAACTCTAGCCAGCAATTTGGTGTTGTCAGATTTTAGCCATTCTAAAAAGTGAATAACGCTATCTCATTGTGTTAATTTGCAATTCCCCTATGAACAAATCATGATGAGCATCTTTTCATATGCTTATGTGCCATCTGTATATCTGCAGTGTTCTCTGTTCAGATGTTTTGCTTGCTTTTTAATTGGGCAGCTTATTGATTTATTGTTCAGTTTTATTTCCCTTTATTTTTGAAAGAAGCAAATAAACAACAACAAAAAAAACTGGTTGAGAACATATGCATTTAGAACATCACAATAATTATACCATGTACATTTCATCCTTTCATGTAAAATAATCATGGGAGAGTCAGTTCAGCAATCAGTGAGCCTTTAATGTGAAGATATGAAATTTGAAACACAAATACACTTTTTTGAGCATTTATCCTAGGTATGTGCTAAGTTATTTACTTTTATATCAACTCATTTAATTCTTCCTATAAGTGTATGGAATAGAAGCTCTCATTTTCCCCCCGTTTTACAAATGAAGGCACTTCAGATCACACTCGGTGTATGAGTTCTAAACCCTTGTCCCATGCTGTTTGATTTACAATATATTTTAAAATGAGATATCTAAAGTTTGTTTGCTCACAAAGCTAAAGGAAAGTTTATTTTGCATTTAATTATGAATGAATATAGAAATAAAGTCAGAAAATATTCCATTTTTCTTGAATTATCCAAAATGTTATATACCTCAAATTCATTTGAGTTTGTGTAAGAATATATTCAGGTGATTGAGTAGAGGTCTATAGTTTTTCTCAGATATTTATTTCACATGTTTTTTTAAATCTTCACTTTCTTAAAAATAAGCAGGATAGAATGAATAATCAAATATGCAGTTTTTCCCTGCCCCATTTTAAACGAGACAAATAAAGTCCAACAGTCATTTACTGTATTATTTGATAGATAATTAACAAAAAGAATTCCCAAAGACAATTGGAATCATCACCAAACTGGGCCTTGAAAAACACAGCAGTATAATCACAGCCGATGGCTGGCCTGGTGGCCAGTGATGAGGCTACAGCATGGGACTGGGTGTTCCACTGTGGCTTGGCCTTCCTCCAGGGAGCTGTCATTTGCTGGGTTCCCACACTGCCAAGCATGAGGCAGGTGCAGAAAGGTTCAAGGTTTCTGTTCCCCATTAGCATTGACGGCGTACAGATTGTCTGACATGAGGGGCATGAGAAATCGAGTTCCCACTTTGCTTTGGTCAAGGAACCTGTACCGACAGGGCCTGGACAGCCCTACTCTCACACTTCACATGCCTTAGCCTGGTCTCAGAGGTGAGTGGGGAGTTTGCAGAGTCCGTTTACAGAAACAAGATTGAGATGCTTCCATTTTTGAGACTGCTAGTACCTTTTTAAGCCAGTATTCTTTTTAATAGAATTTTAAGACGGCTAGTGTCTTTTTAAACTAGCATTTTTGTAATAGAATTCTAAAAATTGTGTATTATTTTTACATTTAAAAATTAATGCTCTTAACATGCAAACAATGAAGTGTTGTGGAACTGTGGCGCTTAGATAAGAGAACTCCAGGGATTTACAAAACATTAACTCCTAATGAACTAGTGGTGGAGGGATCTGGTTATGGATTAAATGTTCAAATTTACCCGATGAAGTGTTTTTCTTACATTCCCCGAAAGCGTCTTTGTGACTATCTTTAGTGACTCTGGAGAAGATTTTGTTTTCAGTGTTAAGACAGGAATGGGGAAGAAGTCAGGCCTGGGGCGGATATTAAAAAAAAAGGAAGTTGAAGAAGGCTTTGGGGGTTACTGTAGATTTTATAAGGCTGAAGAGAGTCAGAATAAGCAAAGGAGACATTGATGCCTATAATTTTCTTTGGGCTTAGACAAATAATGCTTTACTTTGTCAGAATTTTCATTTTTTTATTTTTATTTTTTTTAGAGACAGAGTCTCACTTTGTTGTCCTCGGTAGAGGGATGTGGTGAAACAGCTCACAGCAACCTCCAGCTCTTGGGCTTAGGCAATTCTCTTGCCTCAGCCTCCAGAGTAGCTGGGCCTACAGGCACCCACCACAGTGTCCAGCTATTTTTTTTATTGCAGTTTGTCAAGGGCCAGGTTCGAACCTGCCACCCTCGGTCTATGGGGCCGGCGCCCTGCTCACTGAGCCATAGGTGCTGCCCTTTGTCAGAGATGTAGTAAAATTTTGATCTATGAAGTGTATGGGAATGTGCAGCAGAATTCTGTTTTGTTTGCTGTGTTCCTTGCCAGGCACAGAGGTGAAACACTATAGCATTTTCAAAAATATAACAGAGTCAGAGAGTCACTTTACTTCCCAAGATGTGGATTTTTTTTCCTTATTTCAAAAACAAAACAAATTATTTTAAAAGTTTGGAAACTTTTAAAGTTGATTATGGCATAAGATGATTGTGAAGGACTTATATCTTTCCAGGCATTTTCAATGCTTATGCAAATATCTGTGCAGAATCCGTATGTCTCCTTTTACTCACTTTTTGGGGTACAAATAAGGTCACATCTATTTTTAACTTTCAAATAGCACAGTTAGCAAAAGTTCCAAGACTTTCCCTTAAGAGATTTCTCCACCTCCAATTGTCCAAGAACCACAGTGTTTTCTTGGTTCAAAAGGGTAATTTCTTTTTCCTAACACCAGAGAATGGAGAATATGGAGGATCTGTACAGTCTGTTGTCACATATGCCCTACCCCATTTTCTGCTGCAGGAGTCCCTGTCACCACAGCACTGTGTCACTGATGAAAATAGGTCCTCCCACAGAGTCCGATGCATCCCAGTTCACTGTTATCCTTTTCATACCCTTGGAACAGATCCCTGCATAGGTCATGGCAGTTCATGGAGGAAGGGGAAGCTCGTTCTCTAAGCCTTGGTTTCAGCCAGTACTACGTTATACCTGGACTTCCAAAGTTGCTATAGTAGCTTTCAAAGCCTACCCGCCTTTCAACTTAATCCAAATTTTACCAAATCCTTCTTTTAAAAGGGGTGCAGCAGAGAAAAGGCGAAGATTTTCTTGGCCCCCTTTGGTGCTTAAAAAAAGAACAATCTTGAAATTGGAAGGCCACAGGTCGCCCATCTCTCGGGGATCTTTGGTATCTCTATTTGAATACTGCAACTAGGGTCATCTTAATGCATCAAATAGATTCTAACTACACTGAACCTTAAAAGAAATAAAAGTACAAGCCACAGAGAAGATCTTGTTCTTCCTTCCCCACTCCCCCAGAAGACCTACCTACCCGCTTTCCATTCCTCTAATGAAGAGCATCCACTCAATGACCTTAGAAGAAATGAAGAAAACAGAGTAAAGAAAAATCTCCTTTGCAATAAGTCCCTGTTTTCATTTAAACAGAGAAGCAAGAAAACAAATAGTAAAAGGCACATCCTCTCAGTTAAACAAATAAAACTGTTCTTCATGGTCTAACTAAGTACAAGGCACAGTGATTAAGTGCTCAGCTGTAGAGTCAAATCACTGGGCCTGCTCAAATTCTAGTTCTCTTTCTTGAATTTGAGCATAGGGTTTAACCTCTGAATGTCAGTCTTTTCCTTTGTAAAATGGGGTGTTGATAATAAAATATAATAGCCTTATAGGATCTTTCCTGAGCTATACAATGCAACTTATGCAGCAAACAAGTATACACAGTACATGACTTTTTTTTTTTTAAATGAAGACAGGATTATGGTAAACTTAATTTACTTTTATTTAAAAACATCTATATTTTTAGGTGAAACTTTGTAAAAATTCAAATTTGTTTAAGTAAAAAAAGATGTAAATGTATCCATTTGATTTTATTTCTTTAGCATGATATGCTTTGTAACAGGAAGGATTTATGCAATTCTCATACATATCTTTCAATATAATGTTTCACATGTAGGTAAGAGTTCCAAAGTGTTCTGTTATCAGTTCATCAGTGTTGCCTCTCAACAGTCTTTGGCATGAGGAGATTCCAGTCACTGTCAGACACAGGGATGTAGACTGTGGAGACGGATAAGCCAAAGTTACTGAGCCAGGAACTGGTTGTCCTTCTGAGCGTATAGATTAATCACCATGGTTTTACCAATGACATTGAACTTGAAGATCAATAACTGGCTAGCATTGTGCCCTAACATAACAAGGCATCATCGACTCTACCTATGCAGGGTAAGTTAAAGCAAATCAGAAAGGAGACCCAACCCTGTGAACCCTACGGTTATAATTTCCCAGGCCAAAAACACTTCCTTGAGTAAATGACTTCATATCCTGTCCTTGTTTGTTTGTTTATCATAGATTGGTATAAGAAATGATCATAAATAAATTGCTTTGAGAAAAATTATAGCTGAAAATACTGTCCATGATGTCATTTAGTGGTATAAATCTCTGAATGTCAAACTCTTACATGAATAGGGTGGAAGGAGGATGATTTTCCTTTTCGGATGAACTTGCGTATTGATTTTTATCAGATATCACACTACAAGGAGAATATAATGCACTGGACTTTAGCAGCAGAGACTTTCAGAACTACTGTTAGTGTCCACAAACAACAAAGAGATTTTTCTTTTCTTTTTTTTCCCTTCATTTCTTCAGAGGTCATTGAGTGGATGCTCCACAAAATATTCACTCCATCCTCTCTTCCCTTTCTGTATTTGAAATGCCCTGATTTCTCTGTTTTTATTGTTGATTATTTGTTTGGAAGGCAACAGTTACAGAGTAGTCAATAATTCACCATTCTATTTGCTGTGCTCCATTGTCTTTTTAAATGTAACTCTTCTATATACATAGCACATAAATTACCAAAAAACTCATGTGAGAAAAAAAATCACTTTTCTTCTTAAAATTCAAATTTATAAAACCATTGTTTTAATTTTATAGATAGCATCTGGCTTTCAGCATGATATCACCCATAAAAATTTAATCTGGTGCTATGAATTCTCTTGTTTCCAAAAAAGCTTCAGTAGGAAAATGAGAAGAGAACCAGTGTACATAATGAAACACTTCATGAACAGCAGCTTTCGAAAATCCCAGAAGATTCATCAGCTTTTATATTCGTGACAAAGTTGTATTCTGAATATGGTTCATAATTGCTTCAGTGTATTAGAGGCATTAATAAGATCCCATTTTGTACAGTTTGAAGATGTTTAAGAGTTCCTTTGTCAGGAACTACCTCTGTGTTATAGAAGACCCATCAGGGTACCAAATTCCATCTGGACAAAGTTGTTACAAACATTCTGCTGTTGGTGAGCTAAAAAATTAGAGCAACCAAAAACAAAGCTTTCGAATGTAATTTCAGAGCAAAAAAGAGTAAGGATATTTTCACCATATAAAAATAGTAAATCAAATTTATCTCACACTTGCAAGAGTACTTGATTTATCTTCTTTTCATCTAATCTGAATATAAACAAATACTTTCAGAGGGATTGAAATCTCAGTGTTCCTGAGAATTGTGACACCTTTTAGGGAGTTTAGTTTTCTGTAGTATTCTTTATAAACAGTGATGTGTAATGAAAATTTCTAACATTTGTTCATCATTTATATGATTCTAAGCCTTTATGTTTGTTAAATATATCACATTTAATTAATTTTGCACCCCTCCCAAGATATTTGGCAAATTATAGAGATAGTCTTAGATGTCACAAACTGGGGATGTATGTGGTTCTTCCAACACCCAGTGGATAGAAGCTAGAGTTGATGCTTAATGTGCTGCAATACATAGGACAGCTCCCCCACCAAAGAATTATCTACCTCAGAATGTCAATAGTACCACATTTGAGATGCCCTGACTTAATCCATTCAACAATCTTACCAGGTGAACATCTTTAAGCTCATTCTCAGAAAAGGGAAACCAAGACATAGAAAGATTAAGTAATTTACCCAAGATTACAAAGCTAAGTAAATTGCGGTTGCCAAGATTGAAAAACTAGCTCTTTATGCTCATAAAGCCCAAGCTCCTTCTATTATACTCTGCTACCATGTTCAGAGAACTTGGATGAACATTAGTAGTGTCTGAGTTTTGAAGTGTGGAGTTACTGCTTTCATCTACACTTCTGTCTTAGAGCCAAGGTCTTGCTTGCTGGAAGAGTAATGGTATAATGAGCACCTTCAGAGTTCCCCTAAATTTCCTAAATTTGACATTTCAACTATTAGGTCAGTAATCCCAAGATAAAATAGTCATTTGATTGTATATACAGTATTGCTAAATACGGAGTAAGTTCAAAGGGAAACAGGAGACACAATTTCTATCTTCAGGGAGTTTGTGGAGAAGAAGGGTTTAAGTGTGTATATAAATAGTAGTTTGCGTGCATGTGTGTTTATAAACAGAATTGTCAGACCAATCCTGCAAGCAATAAATGGAAATAACAATCTGTCTTAATCGTTGTGTACTGGGACACCTCTTTTCAGTCCTGAAATATCTTAGTAATATATATTTATATCCTGGGTTATCACTGTTCATTGTTGAAGAGCTGGGCTGTTGTTACCCCTCCAGCTTAGAAGAATTTATAAGCACAACCAGCTTATGCATGTGAAGCTGATGAGGCCTTGGCTTTCTATTTTTTGATGAGCTTTTCTCCCTTAATGGCAGTGACTTTTTCTTTCCTCCTTCTACTTTTCCAGGTTTTAGTGCACTCATGATTGCTACCCACTTAACCACTATTACAGCCTACTCAGGAAAGAATTTGAAGAACACACTCAAACTGAGTTGAACATGACAGATAAGTATCACGAAAGTTCACTCTTATGGTAGCTAATGATGAAACTTGGCCATCTCCCCGCAGACTGAGTAATATTTGACACGAAGGTTTTCTCTTACAGACTTTCATATATTGAGATCATTTGTAAGAAACACCTGGCACATTGCTGACTACATAGCAGGTATGAAACAAATGTTGGCTTTCACCTATTCCTCCACTTCTTCTTTTCAATGTACCTTTAAAATGCCACGCAAATGGCCACTCCTTCTACTTAAAATATTAGGAAATTCTGTAGGGTAAGTATGTGTAGTCATTAAATGCTTGGGTACAGGCAACAGACTGTTTTAAGTTCAAATCCCAGTTTCCTCTACTATTATTAGCTGTGCAACTTGCTAGGGAAAATTATTAAACTTTTTATATTTCGAGTTCTTCATCTGCAATACATTGATAAAAAAGGAGTCACTTGTCCCATAAAGGTGTTGTAAAGATTAAAAAAGGCAAATCTTGCTATGTATTCGTCATTGTACCTTGCATGTGTGGTATGTGTCCAACAGATGTAAACCATTATAATATTGTTATAAATGTTGTGAGCTGGCATTTGAGCAGCTTGGAGAGAAGAGCTTCAGCGTTTCTTGCTACCACCCTGGCCCATTGATTGCTTTCCTATTGTTGATGTCTCAGAGTCACATTTAGGATTTCAGTCCTCACCTTCAGCCATATTTGAACACTTCTTTAGTGCGTAAGTCTGCATTCCAGCCTTAGTTTATACCTAGATGCAAATCCTAAATATCATATCTCGGTTAGTTTGTTTGGACTTTTCTGCTAACAGAATATTAAAGTTTGAAGAGTGAAGTTTTGTTTCTACCAAAAAAAAAAAAATTGGAATGTAACCTTTCAAAATATTTTTTATTGAGGAAAAATATACATATATAATTTACCATCTTTACCACTTTGGGCTATAATTTTTTTGGGGGGGCTGTAACCTTTTATGACAAAAACCTAGGGTCTTCCTATACACACATGTGTAAACAATTAAAATAGACTATTATACTTAAATTTCATTTATTAAAATACATAGCTCCTGTGATGACTTCGTTTTTAAGTTTCTGCTTTACTGTCTCATTGTTGAACATGTCTAAAACTTATGATTTCATATATCTAGTATGAGGAGAAAGACTGTTTTGGTGTGTAAGAGACAGCACATAAATATATGCAGGATAAATATATGATTAGAAGCAATATTACAACTAATGGGAGTGATGGTTTGGAATTAGGCCTGGGCTTGAATCTTAGCTCTATCATTACAGGCATTTACTTAATTTCTCTTGTCTGTTTTCTCAGCTGAAAACTGAGGATAACAACACCTATTTACATGGTGGATATAAGGTATATATGAGTGTGGCAGTGCCTATAGCTCAGTGGGCAGGGCATGGCCCCATACACCTAGGCTGGCGGGTTTGAACCCAGCGTAGGCCAGCTAAACAACAATGACAACTGCAACAACAAAAATAGCCAGGCATTGTGGCCGGCACCTGTAGTCCCAGCTACATGGGAGGCTGAGGCGAGAGAATTGCTTAAGTCCAAGAGTTTGAGGTTGCTGTGAGTTGTGACCCTATGGCACTCCACCCAGGACATGATGGTGAGACTCTGTCTCAACAAACAAACAAACAAACAAAAGCTTCATATGAGTGATGCCTGGAAGGAACTCAAGTCACTATTTAGGATCCTTTGGAGCTGTATCCCTAGGTCACCTACTATGATTGTCTTTGGAATGTAATTTTTAATTCCTTTATTATCACTTGCTTGTTGATAACAAAGAGGAACTAATTACCAATTTATTTCAAAAGAAGTGCATTATATTTGATGGGTCACACTAACAGTTAGTTATAAAGCAAACAACACAGCAGGGGTGGGGAAGTAGCTAGAATGAGTTTAATCACCTGGAAAAAGTCAATGGCAAAAATAGAGTCTCGATTTTTGTCATTCTGGAGAGAGGAAAATACAGGTGCACTTTCTGAAGCAACAGGTTATGAGGTTATGAGTGGAAATTCCTTCCTGGTGTTTAAGTTTATGCAATTTGGTTTATTCCTTTGCTTTACTTTTCTCTATCATTCATATTAAGAATAATAAAATTTAAATGTGTCTAAAACCCACTTTAAGTTACCAGGAAAAAAGGATGGCATTGAAATGCAAAGCAAAGCTGTAAAAACCTGCTGAACCATGTATTTATTTAAAGACACGTTCTTATCTTTCTGTTATTATGGAATGTACATTTCCTGTGAACTGTATTTGGGCGATCACAAGTCAACAATAAGGTAACTTAGAAGGAAATACCACCTTTGCCTGAGATATGGAGGCAATAAAGTAAGTCAGGTCAAAATTTTTACTTTCATTTGAATTTTTCAATTCAAACTCAACGCGCACTTACTTTTACGCAATGGAGTTGGGGGAATTTAAGTCTTGGCTCTTTAAACGCCGTCAGACCGGCGGCGCACAATTCACACCAAAAACTTGGAAGAAGGCTCCCACGTTTGGGAAAGTCTAAATGCCCTCAAAGTTGAAGGTGACGTTTATCTGACTCGGGTCAAAATGAACTTGCTACGTTCGCTCCAGAGACTGTTTGGATTCTTTTCAGCAGAGTAGTCGAGACGCTTTGCTGACTGAGACTAGGGGATCTATAGGAGGGCGGGTTCGTTTACACTTCGTCTACTTGTCATTCTCGCTAAGACACACAAAAGCCTTCCTTAAAAACTCAAACCGGACTAAAAAAAACGTAAGACAGACGACGGACAAGTCCTGGGCAGGTAATAGACAAGCAGTATCTTCTCGTACCTCCGTGTAAGATTTGCTTTCTCCCTAAGGGGTCTCGCACCGTGTCTGTGCCCTACGTGGAGCTCCCCTAAGCCTGAAGCCAGCCCGGCTGGGTTCTGCCCTCGGACGCGCGCAAGGAGAGCGGAGGGGAACGCAGCAGACAGGCGCTGCCACGGAACTTCCCGCCTCTCTAAGGCTGTATTTTTGACACGTGAAAGACATATTTTGCTTCTCTCTCCAAAATGCACCTTGCAGACGTAACATGAACCCGGCTCGAATCTCGCGGAAAGAGCAGGAGGAGGAAGGCTGGAGGACGCTGGCGCAGCCGTCCCGGGGCCGGCGGAACCTGGCGCGGAGGGGGGTCCGCGAGGATCCCCCGGGGCTGGTTCTGCTGCCGCGGGTGGCTCCTTGTGTCATCGAGTGTCGCAGACTGGATCTGGAGAGCCGTGGCGACCGTCGTCCACCTGCTGGCCGGGCTGGTGCGGGACAGTAAGGACCCCCACCTGGAGGGAGCGCACGCGAGGGAGGGAGGCTGGGAGTGAGATCCGGAGAGGGAGGCGCGGGGCGGCGAGGGCGGGAAGGAGGCGAGAAGGAAGGAGCGGTCCGGGTGCGGGCGGGGTGCGGAGGGGGTGGAGAAAGCCACTGGTGCAAATTTGGGGCCGGCCCAGGCAGCGCTCGCCTTTCAACCTGGGCAGTGGAGGCGGTGGAAAGAGCAAAAGGAAGGGGAGGCGTGTGGGGTAGGGGTGGGTGGGGGGAGTTGGAAGCAAATGACATCACAGCAGGTCAGAGAAAAAGGGGTGAGCGCCAGGCACCGACAGGAGTAGGGCATTTGTGATTAGAAGCTCGAGCCCAGTCCGCCCATCGGGGACCCCAGCGCCGTAGAGACCATGCAGAGGTCGCCTCTGGAAAAGGCCAGCGTCTTCTCCAAACTTTTTTTCAGGTGAGAGGGTATCCAGCCCAGCTTTGGAAGGACACGTGCCCACGAAAGAGGAGGGCGTGGGCATGGGCTGGTTTGGGGGAAAGAGGAATAGGTTTTTAAAAGATGCTCTATCATTCATTGTCCTGGAAGAAAACGTAGATTTTTGTGGAGTAAAATAGCATTAAGAAGAGAGAGAAGAATAAACTGAAGCCAATTGGCATAGGGAATCAAGTCTACTTGGAAGTAAAAAGTCAAAGCCCCAAGACCAAAATATACTACTGTGCAATTGTTTTCTTTGATTTTTCTAAGAAACCTATAAATTATACACATTTTAACAATAAGTACTTAAGTTTGCTTCTTTGTTTTCCCCACTTCATGCTTCAGAAACTTGAATGTCTTCTTGGTTATGTACAAATGCTATGCCCATCATATACAGTTGGTGCTCAAAAAAAACTTGCTGACTGGATTTTGGGAAAAAAAAATCAGGGGTGGAAGCACAACTTAAAGTTTTTATTGTCACCAAAATCTAAGAAGTATTTGCCACAATTACAATGTTCTTCCTTTTTAGGAATGAAATTGGTTGAAATATTTATTTTAAAAAGCGAATCCACAAACCATACATTTCAAAAGCCATCAGAAGAGACACTGAAGTTATATCTAACTGACATTTAATAAATTATGCTCTTCCCCTAATGTGATGAGCCATAGAAGCTTGCCAACTTCCTCTGATGAGATTTTAAAAAACAGATTCTAAGTTCAGAGTCTCAGGTAAAGGGTAATTAGATGTAGTGCTTCATATTTGAAGTGCTCTTTGGATGTTGCATCTACTTGGTTCTTGTTATTATACTTGTGTGAATGAATGAATAGGTACAGCTCTCTCATGGGACATGACTTGACTCATAATTCTCCAATGAATCAGCGTACTGAGCTATCAGAAAAGTCAAATGTATTATGAATATGCTCATCTGCACGTGTGCAGGGAAGGCATTTGGCTTTATATCTCTCTAATGTGTCTAGTTCTCTTTGAGCTCAGTCAGCCTGGAAACAGGTGCTAGGGAGAGACCATTGGCCATCAAGGGAGAGCTCCTCCCTGCGGATGGGAGAGGAGGACTTTACTCTTTGGAATTACTTTGTGTGTTGATTGTTGATATTTCCAGAACCTTTTGTTACTCTGTTTATAAAATTGGCTTATCTGTTGATCTATTTTCTAGCTACTTACAATCAGAATTCGAATTGGCATAAACTGCAAACTTTAGTAGAGTCCTTTGAGGAGCCTAAATGCCAATCAGTCTGAAAATACGAACTTGGGAGAGAATGACTATCCCATGGATACTTCTAAGTACTAAGAACTTTAAAATGTCTCATGGTTGATCTATTAAAATGGGTTTTTATAAATGTTCTTTTTACAGATCACCTGTTCAGTTTCAGTATAGTTAAAAAATGATCTCAGGTTGGTTTGCAAAGAAAATCCATTATAACGGCAACTGAGTTTGTTAAGAGCATACTCATTCCTGTTCTCTAAATTATTTCATAATAAGTTGCTCTAAGAATAGGTGTGTTTTTAAAAGTTAAGTTTCTACTATTTATGGGAACTGACAATCACCTAGAGTATTAGTGATTATAAACTTTCTTCTGGGCTGAAATTCTAAAAGTGTGAAAAACTTATTTTCTTCTTTGAGTTAGACAGTATTACATAGCGGTCAAGGGTGATAAGCTTTGGATTCAGATTATTTTGATTCAAATCCCAGATCCACTGTTGAGTAATGATGTGACCAAAGGGGAGTTCCTTAACATCTCTGAGTTTGTGTGATTTCACCTTTACAATTTAGAGACTAATATGACTTATGTCATGGGAGGTTGAAGAAATCTGTTGAAGAAATACATGTAAAATGTTTGTCCCAGAAAATGTCAGTTTCTATTACTATTATTACTGTATTTTTACATTCTTTATAGTACCATGTACTCTGTTTATACTATAAGATGCTCAATTCATCTTTGTCCAGGATAATTTAGTCACTTTTCAGTCTTTATATGCAATCAGTGGACCTGTGTCAGAATTAAATATAGGGAGAAATTTTGTCTAACCTGGCCTTACTAGATATACAAGTCATATGTTTATATCATATGTTGTTCAATGCCTGAGAGCTTAACTTCCCAAATACAATTCCTTCAGTTTTCAAAGCTTTAAAAGAGTAAAACTTTTGGGAGTTGCCTGTGGCTCAAAAGAGTAGGGCGCCGGCCCCATATGCGGAAGGTGGACGGTTCAGACTCAGCCTCAGCCAAAACAAACAAACAAACAAACAAAACAAAACAAAAAAAAGTAAAACTTTTATGGTATGGGTAGTGAGTTATATAAATATCTTTCACTGCGTAGGTGTTTTCATTAGAAAATCAAAAAAAATTGAAAAAATCCAAGTAATTCCTTGCTTTCTTAATTTTATAATAGTTTCCATCAAGTATAGAATTTGAAAGACCCCTGAATCATCATAACGCATATGTATATAAAAAAATAATCTTCAAGAATTTCATCACCAAAAGTTCAAGTAGTTTAGGAATATCATGCCAAACAGGTATATTAAGTTGAAGCTGTTTTGGAAACAACATTTAAGAAATGAAATAGGAAGATGTGATTATTTACATAGACTTTATGATTCATATACAAGGGATTGATTTACAAATGTTTACCAACAGCGACTGACCTTTTTGATTGCCCTTTGTGGGCAATTTTTTAAGTTTACATCTTTTCACACCTTTTGAAGTAAATTGTTCAGTTTGTTCTTCTCTGTCTCTTCTATCATGCCCTAAGTTTCCATATTTTTAGTTATAAGATTGTGTGTATCAAAGCAGGTATCAGATGATATAACTTGAGTTGTGGTCATGGTATCTACACCAGAAGTCTATATCAGTGGATCTAGTGCTCAAGGAATTGTGGGAACCTCACAGAACCCGCGTGACAGTGCCACAGATCTCTTAGAAGACTGGGTATAGGGCAGGCCCATAAACTTCATAGATGAGTGTCAAGTAAGACCGAAGAGTAAAAAAGTGTTAGAATATAAAATAAGGTGGAAATTTAGTGAAGAACTGTATACTTCTTTTTAAGTCTCAGGTTAACAGTGAGATAATTTAAGACATTTCTGTAATTATTAAACACAAACTAATGAGAGAGTGTTAATCACATAAGCCAGAATTTATCTATTAGAGTAGGTGTGGTGGTTCAAAATAGCTACTGATTAAAACCACATTCTTATTCTAAACATTCTGCCTTTGATCAAAATATTTTCTGAATCTCTTATTAATAGACTTACCTTTATAAATAGAACATGTATTTCTTATATTAGCTTCATTACTTTAGCTTCATTTTGATTAAACATCATATTACACGGACTGGTCACTGGGACTTGCTTCTAAGAGGCTTTTGACTATCTCAACATCAAATACATCTTTAAAATATAAAGGTGTTTCATTATAATTTGCTTTGTTAGCAGCTAAGTGTTAAGTTAAGGTATTGTCCTTCAAAAAAGGAATTGCAAACTATAAAGACATTCTTTAATGAAGGGAAATATATGTGCTTTGAGCAATGGAAGCATAAACATAGTAAGTGTATAATGAAAGATCCCGTAAAGATCTTTTGAAGGAGACCACACTTATTTGTTTATGTAAGTTGTGGCATGTTGTTAAAAAATACTTCACAATGATTTTATATTTACATTTAATTTACATGTTTGCAAGGCATGAAGAAAGTTAAAACTGTGGTTGAGCCATAAACATTTTTGCTGTTTATTGGGGGAACTTATTTAAATGCTACCAATGGAGACCAATTGGCTACTCGAACAAGGGTCTCATCTGGGCATGATCAATATACGTGTATTGTCTCAGATTTATTCGTCAGAGAAGGTTTATCCACATCAAAAGAAGTAGATGAAGAGAACAAAGGCCACTCTGTGTTGAATCATAATATTGTGATGTACAATTGCCAAGGGGGCCCAACTACCACGAGGCCGTTTAGTCAGTCCATGGGCAAATGCCATCAGTGAGCACAGCCCCGAGTTTCCAAGCCTCTTTTGGCTTTATCTCCTGTAGGAACTGGAGGCACCTACCTCCGGGACAGGAGTTCCTCTGTCTTGAACCATGTCGCCTAAACACTAAAAAATGTTGACTTTGCACACTGGCCCTCCATATTCCTTTCTCTCCATTCTCCTTGTGCTGACCGTGTGTTGTTATTACATAGTTTGGATTTTTCAACTTGGGATATGTGTTGGTTCTGTGTCAGTTTTGATTGGTTTAACCCTCTACATGTATCTCTTCTACATAAGTTACTAAAATTGTAATTATATGTACACACACACATATCAAATATCTGTGCATGTAAAATTAATTAACTTCATAAGTTTTAAACATTTGAAATATATTTCGATAGTTTTTATATACTAGTTCAAATTATTATCAACTTGACTCTCTAAGAGTACTCTTATATCCTTATAACACATAGTATCATATAGTATAGTTTTAATATTCAGTTCCTTGCTCAAGAGAGAAGGGGAATATTTTCCTTAGCTGCTTCATCAATATTTTATGCTCAGTGGGGCGCTAGAAATGTCTCTCATAGTCATCTGATACACTAGGGAAATCATGATTTTCCAGCTTTCCATTTATGTTTTGTGGGAAGTCTTAACTTCCTCCCATAAAACATTAAGAACATTCAAAAATCAATCTATCTATATCTATATATAGAAACTCGTTTAAAGATGCTTGAATGAGCACCACTATAAAATGTATCATTATTGTTACTGTCATTTCATAAGAACCTGTAAATTCAGTGTGATCGAGCTACAATATAAGTATAGTATTGCAAAACCATCAGGGAAGGGTGTTAACCATTGAGCATGCAGTTATATGTTGTTTGTCAAAACTTTTAAAATATCTCTGACTCAATAGCAATTTTGAGTCCACTGGTTCTTAATGCTTCTGTGTAGGGCATTTCCCTGGGGCAAAATCCCTGCAACACAATGAGGTCAAGAGGGGAAAACAGACTATGGCAAAGGTCTGGTTTTTTGGGGACCCTGACAGAACTCTAATTTATAACTTAAGAGCTGAACCTTTTGGCTCTCACCTGTAGTCCCAGCACTTTGGGAGGCCAAGGTGGGAAGACTGCTTGAGACCTGGAATTTAGGACCAACCTAGACAACAAAGTGAGACCCTGTCTATATAAAAAATGTAAAAAATTAGTCAAGCATGGGAGAGCATGTCTGTACTCCCATCTACTTGGGAGACTGAGGCAGAAGAATCATTCCACTAGAACCCAGGAGTCTGAGACTAAAGTGAAGGATGACCACCCCACTGCAGTCCAACCTAGGTGACATAGTAAGACCTTGTCTCAAAAAAAAAAAAAAAGTTAAAAATATGACCAGTGCATTGTCACAGAGCAAAGTGTTACTATTTAGGTTGCTTCTCTGTAGCTCCCAAGAACCACTGTTTCACTGTGAAATTAAAGTTGCAAAGTAGCTTTATTATAGAATTATGTGCCAGCAAAGAAGAGTGTAAACGTTCAACTTACTATCAGATTGTTTGATGTAGAGAGTTACCTTCCTACACAGCTTTGAAAGACCTGGTTTTCACAGATGTATTCAAGTTGCAGGGCTTGTCAAGTCTGCTGTTTTCTCTGCAACTCTAATAACTTATCAATGGCTCTTCTAAATTCTAAACCCGTGGATGCCAGAGATTTCCCTAACTTGTTTAGGAAAATATTCAGACCATTTCAAGACTCCTGCATGGAATGGTTTAATAAAGATATTTTTGTGGCAATGGTGAGTCCATGTTGATTACCATTAGAGACCTGTGTTAGTAGGCTGATAATACTCAACAGTGCTGCAATGATGACATCATTCTGATAAAAACAGATCAAACAAATCTGTGGAGGACTGTGTGTAGAGGACTGTGTGCAGAGTTTTAATACTTAGATTAATTATTGCATCAAATTTCCTTGAGTCCTTTATAGCTTAACCTTTGTGCTACATCTTGCTTGCTAATCCCTTGCTCATTGGATAAGAAAATGATTGGAAATTCCTGCTAGCTCTTTAGGATTGTTACACCTAAAGCTGGCCTCTGATATAGTCAGAAAATCTTTTCATGAGTGCTCTAAGGAGCTTGGTCAGAGCAGTACTTTATTTGTAGATCACGATTCTGGGCAGCTTGGAGAATGCCCTCATTCGTTTATTTACCACCTTCTGTATTCATGTAAAGTATTAAGAAGATAGACATGGACAAGAAAGAAAATGTTTCTGTCTTCATGGAAAAATTCTCTGAAACCTAGGTTTTCAAGGTATTATAGAAACACTCCACTGGGGCACTTAATCCAGGCTAAGGCTGGTCAGGGAAGGCTCACTGGAGGAGGCACCTTTTGCATTTGCACTTAAGGAGGCATCTTTTTCATTCACACTTAAAAGAGGTTATTTAGTAGGAGTTATCCAAAGAGGGTACTGATGTATAAAGAAAAACTTTAAACACAAAAGCAGCAGATTGTGTGGAGGACTGGCAGGAAGCGTGAGCATGGCGTGGCCAAATAATTCAGACTGGGCCATGAAGTGCATGACAGACATTTATGGGAGATGGGTCTGGAAACTCTAGCCAGGACCAGATCACAATGGGCATTGGAACTTTGTTTACAGTTTGGCATGCTGGATTGGAAAAGCCATGGATTTTAAGCAGGGTAGTGACATGACCAGTCTTGTGAAATAAATGATGAACTGAAGGAGTAGCAGTTGGGATAGAGAGAAAGAAATGGATTTGAAAGACCTGCAGGTGGAATCAACAGCTTTGGTAAGTGACTAAAAGTGGAAGGTAAAGGATTGAGAGAAGAATCAACGTTAACATCTATATCTGCTCATTTGCAAACAGGGTGGGTGGTGGTGCTGCTACTGAGTAAGAAAATTCAGCTGCAGAGTAAAGCTTGGGGTAGGAGTGGAGACCTATGCAGACCCTCTACTTCTCTTTAAAATCACAAAGGAAATGATGCCTATGGCCTAAGGCCATATGACTCGATTACTGGAGAGCACATTCAAGTGATTTAGAGCTTGGTCTTAGTTAAGAGATATTAAGGTGTCTACAGTGACAATACTTCTCACTGTTCAGTAGAGAGCAGGGTAGCATCTCTAGAAGAATGTAAAATGCCCACTTGTTTTTTGTGGTACCATGTCACCTGAGAGTGTGTTAGAAACAAGCAACTGTATTCTAGGGACAGCACTGGTTAATTGCTACTTAGAAATTCTACTTAGAATCCTCCTCTAACTCACTGTCTCCAAGCTGCCAGCTGATGTCTGAACCTCTCCCTCCTCCCCAGGCCCAATACCTTTGCCCCTTTAATCAGTGCTTTTCACCCCACAAGATACAGCACTTCTGAGAGATCATAGAAGTTCAAGGAGGCCTGAATATCTGCTCAGGGCTTCAGATCCTGTCTTCAGTGATAAAATAAATAAGAGCACACCTCCCATTATGAATTATTTTATCCGAGTTAAAAACAGGCTCTCAGTTCTTTTGAAAAGATTACATATTATTGTTTTACGTTAAAAACTTAAGACTTATGAAACAAAGGTCTCTTTCTTAGAACTCCTACAGAAGTGCAGTGACTTCCTACCTGACTTTGCACTTACCCCCAAATGCCAGGTAAAGGCTAAGAATATAAAAAAGGGACCATAAAAATTGCATCTGTTACCAATTATACAAATAATGTGAAAATTAAGCATAATAGGCAGAATTCCAGAGGTGCTGGCAGTTCTGTTTGGAGGAGATTGAAGGGCCTGGGAGTCCAGCATTGTTACTGGTGCGACAGGAGATGAAGCCTCTGCCTGTCAGGATTAGCAACCATAGTTCCAGAGGAAGCAGAGTGGAGAAACGGTATGGGAAGCTATACCGTAAAATGATCTATCTGCTCATTTTATCAATTTTAAACATCTCTGTTAACTGTGAAAAATAAAACAACACCAAGAACAACACAAAAGCATTACATTTTCAATCAAAATCCATTAGTATACTATTTCTGTAAGGGGCAAGGTTGTAAATTATTTCCAGCTTTATGGGCTACATGACCTCTGCCCTTATAGTGGAAAAGCAGCCATAGACAATATGCAAACAAATGGTTGTGTTCTAATAAAACTTTATTTATGGACAACCTAATTGGAATTTTATGTAACTTTTGCATGGTGCAGAGTATTCTTTTTTGCATAAATTCTACTGCATTAAGCTTCAAAGTGATAGTTTTCAGAATTTCTTAGTTTAAAATAAAAATCTAGAAAAATTGAGGTTTATATATGATTAATTCTTTTATTTTGTAATTGAATAACTTTACAAGGAAATGAACCATTTAGACATGCAAATTTCCTTTTTAGAAGAAGAAAATGGCAGCTTAACAACCTTCCTATGCCCTTCAAGATTGAGTCTCTATAATATTTGTCTTTTGGCTTCCAGCACCTGTCAGCATCTCTGCCAAGAGTCGGACCTTAAAGTACACTTGTTGACTTGAATAAAACTTGAGTAATTCGGTTTATGGCTAAGCTTTTGAAATTTTATTTTAGTGGAAATGTAAAAATTTACCCCATATAAATTTTTATTTATGTCTTTTTTGGACAAATGTCTATTAACACTTTTGCCTGTTTTTCATTTGGGTTATTTGACTCTTTGCTATTGAGTTATGTGAGTTGTTTATGTATTTTGGATATTAACCCCTTATCAGATATATGCCAGATACAGAAAGGAAAATGCTGTATGATCTCCCTTATAAGTGAAATGAAAAAAGAAAGTCAAATATATAGAAGTATAGAGTAGAATGGTGGTTACCAGAGGTGGGGGTTGGGAGCAGATGGGAAGATGTCGGTCAAAATGTACCAAGGTGTAATTAAGTAGGATGAATGAATCTGGAGATTTAATGTATAATGTACTGCATGAGGACTGTAGTTAGTGATTTTGAGTCATATAGTAGAGATTTGTCAAGAGACTAGAGCTTAGGCCCTCTAAACTTTATATTCCATTTGTGTGTATATAATATAGACACATACCCACATATAACATATGTAACATATATGCACAAAAGGTAACTGTGTGAATTAATGGCTATGTAGTTAAGTGTAGTAATCATTTCACTATACATCTATCAAAATATTGCACAAATCCATATACTCTGAAATACAGCATAAACTAGGAACATTTGTTTCTTTTGATGTATTGTGTAGTTCATGGGGCTTTCCAGGAAAATTCCAGAACTTCTACCTTTAGCTCAAAGACGGATTTTGCAGAAAATTTTTTTGCTCCTTTTCACTTGATATCTAATAGGGTTATTCTTTTCTATCCATAAATGTCAACATATGGCTTCTATATGCACTGTGAATGGAAGTGCACAAAGTGCATGAGTGTCTCATGCATTAAGTTGATGATAGAGCCAACCTGGACCAATATTAGTAAGACAGTTAGACATTAGGTATTTACATATATTAGTTAATTCAGCCCATAAAATAGATAACTACAATCTACAATGAGACTGAATTTTTATTCACTGCATTGAGAGTTTCTATAACTGATGAAATTAAAGTTTAGATATAACATAAGAACTAAGTTTTTATGCAATGGAATTTTTTAATTTATTTTTTATTGTTTCAGGTTCATCAGGGGTACAAAGAATTAGGTTATACTATTTGCATTTGTTAGGTTAAAGTCCCTCTTATAATTGTGTTCTGCCCCCAAGAGATGTGCCATATGCTATCATCCCCCATCCTCCTGCCTCCTCCCCTCTCTCCACTCCCTCATTCTGCCACCCCACCATGAATTGATTTGAGTGTTTCACTTATGTGGGTATGTTTTACATTGTCTACTGGCTTCATATTAGAATTGTGTATATTGTATTCTTGTTTCTCCATTCTTGTGATACTTACTAACAAGAATGTGTTTCAACTCAATCCTCATTAATACAAAAGATGTAAAGTCATCTTTTTAAATGAATGACTAGTATTCCATGATATATATATATCACAGCTTGTTAATCCATTCCTGCGTTGGTGGGCATTTAGGTTATTTCCACATTTTGGTGATCGTAAATTGAGCTGTGATACACAGTCTAGAGCAAATGCCCTTATGGTAAAATGATTTTTTTTCTTTTGGGTAAATGGGATTCCAGCATCAAATGGGAGGTCTTATTTGAGTTCTTTGAGGATTCTCCATACTTCCTTCCAAAAAGGTTGTATTAGTTTGCAGGTCCACCAGCAATGTAAAAGTGTTCCTTTCTCTCCACATTCATGCTAGCATCTAGAGCTTATGCGATGGAATTTTATTAGAAAGACAACCACTGTAAAATGAACTCATTAACATAAAGGTAATAACTTCGAAATGCAGTTTTTATTCATTCATTCCTATGTGTGTACATTTATTCAGCATGAATATTAATATCCTGATACTTACACATGCATGCAAGATATAAGAAATGCGTGATTTAGAAGAGTTCAGGACTTTATTCAAGGTCACTCAGCCACAGTAATTACTGTGAACTCAGGATGTGAATTTTTTTCTGGTTTAAAGTCACAGCTTTATTAACTAGTATACAATATGAATCACAAATCTAAAATGGAATTGGTAAATGATATAATTTTACTTAATTTTGTGCATAGATTTTCTTAATTTTCTAGTCTCTGATATTTATTGTTTTTATGCAATCATTATAAATAATACTACTTAAATAAGTCATCAGACTTAGTTCTTCTTAGAAGGGCCGGAGAAACACGCCCTCTTGTTTTGTATAGGTCCAACTGCTTCATGAGGATGGATAGGTGTTTAGGATAATGAGGACTTTAAAACTCGGAGTATCTAGATGAAGAGTGAAAGATGCAACCAGCTGAAACCATGTCTGTCACCAAACATTGTCACATAGGAACAGCTCAGTTGCAAACAAGCCTGACCCAGACTGTACTTGTTATCCTGGTTTGTTTTATCCAGGCACTAACTGTCACTTTTCTATTCTTTCTTTCTTTTTTTATATTCATTTTCTGAATCCAACTTCCTGTCCTTCTTCATCCCTTCAGACCTTCTCAGCCAGCTTTTCTGTTGACTTTTCAGATCTGTTTTTCTAACCTTACCAATTTCACCCCATCTAGCTTCATTCCAGGTTTAATCACTTTGATGTTCTGTCACCACCACCTCCCCACTTTGTTCTCTTGCCGTGATGTCTGGTCCCGCGCTCCTTTTTTTTTTTTTTTTTTGCAGTTTTTGACAGTTTCAACCCACCACCTCTGGTATATGGGGCTGGCGCCCTACTCCTTGAGCCACGGGTGCTGCCCTAGTCTCCCGTTCTTCATCAGGCATGCGGTCTCTGTCTCCATATTCACTCTTATTTTACATCTCCAGGGTGAAGAGGAAGAGCCACCTGGTTCTTCAACTTGATGCTTGACACTTTAGTATACACAATTCTTAGATTTCCCTACTGCTATATTTTCATAACTTTTTAAAACCAATGCTTTCATCAAATTTTCAGTGAAACATTCCATGGAACTTCAGTATATACAAATGGAAGTAACAATAAAAGACAATAACTCTTATATTAGTACAGAGATCAAGTTAATCCCCTGCTCCAAAATAAAGGCTAAAATGAGTATCTATAACGTTTATGTGCCCCTTTTTTGACCCTACATGTTTGTGTTTTTCATAATGTTATGTTTCTGAAATTGAGATGCTTTTTATACATGATGTGAAAAGCAATTTGTCAGCCATCAGGCTGAGGAATAAATTGCATGCATAACATCAGAACGTATATATTCCTGTGACCTCAGTCGAATTATTTCCATTGGTTGTACCCCATAAAGTTGATTTTAAATATAAATTTAGTTTGCAACTTGAAGTATCTTGAAAAAGATTACTATATGATCTAGTTTGAAAAAGCAGATAATATTTAGTGTGAAGTTTGTCTGGCATACCAGGTAGTATAATTGAAGTGGAAGTTGTCCAAGGTCAGCCCTTCACTATGCCTTGAAATTATACTGCCCATCCCAAAGGTGAAAGGTGTTACGAATTCAGCTTTATGCTTTAACCCCTTTCATCGCTGTGAAAGGCAGGGAGCCTTTCTGAAGAATATTTTTGGCCTGAGCATGAAGAAGTCTTAATGTGAAACTTTAATGATGATACTGATGAAGAAAGTGATAGATGATTGCATGAATAACTATAAAATATTGTTAATTTCTAAAAATCATGAATAGTTAATGCAGGATTTCTTTTTGGAAATCTGTTGTTAAATTGATGATGAGTCTTATAATCAGCATTAGAGAAAGTAAGCACGATAAAGTATTATAAAACCAAGATAATATTGTATGTGACCTGTTGTCATTCCCTGGGTGTTGTACAACTCTGGTATGCTGTGATGAGACCTTGTGCCAACAGGTATGCTGAAGATATGACAGGCTGTTATCTGAGTGTGGCCCACACGTGCTGCAGTGACACGGTGGAGAGATAACCAATAACAGATCATAACAGGTTTAAGAGAGGTCAGGGGGAAGCTTTCTTACATAGTGGGTACTAAAAATGTTAGCCTGGAAGCCTCAGTTAATGTTTGGAAGAATCTAGTATGTTAAAATTGTTATGTGTGAAGTTTTTATTATTTCTATTTTTAAAATAATAAAAGATACTAGAAAATACTTAACATTTCAAGTTAACGGTTGGTGAATTCAGGGAACACGAGGGTTGGGGTTCAGTGTGAGACCACTAACTTAGATTTCCCCCCCACATTGGTTGCTCCTGACCTTCTGTTGCGTCTCTCATTTCACCGTTGTGCACCCTTAGAAAATGATCTCTCATGTTTCCCCTCAGTCCTATCCTCATTGTGAACTCTCAGGGAGAAATACATGGTGAAAGAAGCATGTACTTTGGAATCAGACAGGCTTGGCTGGAATCCTCCTCTGTGACTTATTAACAATGCGATGTCAGGCATTTTACTTCATCTTTCTGAACCTCAGTTATTCTCGTCAGTACAGTGAGTTGTCCTCATCTTAACATGGCACAGCAATATTATGGGGATCATTCAGCCAATGCTTTGTCTGTGTATTAGGGCTCTCCGGAGAAACAGAATCAACTGTAAGTGAAGGAATAAGTGTACAAATTCTGACAATTAAGGTCACAAACTAATCTTAGAAAAAGTGCTACATGCCTTGTTGCTGAATGTCACTACAGTCACCTGTGAAGGACTTCCCCTGGGAAGCTATGCATTGACGCCAGTGCCTGGTCTACCCTTCAAAGCAATTTTGGAACTTTTTTCTGGAATGGCCCTCTGAGCTGTCCTCATAGGAGGTGTGACAATTAAGTTTGTGAACTTGCCTCTGTATGCTTAAATTGGCAGCTCTTTACAAGCAACTTGGCAAAGTTTCATAATATCAGTGTCTCCCGGTTCTTGTTGATGTGTGGCAGTGTCTTGACAAATGGTGTTCATTGTCGTTGTTTCATATTTTTATGTGCCTTACAATGACACCTTTGATGACCATTCCAGAGAAAGGGTTCCAGAATTGCTTCGAAGGGTGGACTGTGCACTGACTTTGGTGCCTAGCTTGCCAAAGGGAGTACCTGCAAGGTGACTGTAGTGTTACTCAGCAATGAGGTATGGAGCACCCTTTCTAGGCTGAGATCACAAACTTAATTGTCAGAGACGTTGTGTGTGTGTGTGCATGTGTGATTTACTAGAAGGAGTTGGCTCACATGAGTATGAAGGCTGGCAAGTCCAAAATGTGCAGTGTGGGTTGGCAAGCTGGGGGAGCAGGGAGCCAGTATTCCAGCTTGAGTCTAGGCGGTCTGCGGAAAATTCTCTCTAGCTTGGGAGGACCTGTCTTTTTGTTGTATTCAGGCCTTCATCTAATTGGATGAAAAGAGAGCACCTGTATTAAAGAGGGCAATGTGCTCAATGTGAACGTTACTTTCTTTGCATTATTATTATTAATATTGCTTACTATTTTGATACAGTAATCGTCTGTTTTCTTTTCTGAATGTATTTATCTTCCTTCATTCTTGACAAGGTTTTAGTTTCAAGTCCTTATCTTAAACATTGTTATTGTTATTAAATTTTAAGCCTTTTTAATTCTGTGAAGACAGAAAGTGGAAGCCTAATAAATACATGTATATGTAAAAATAAAAAAAAAATAAAGAGGGCAATATGCTTTACCTAAAGTTAACTGATGTTAGTATCATCCAAAATCACCCTCCCAATTGACACATAAAATTAAACAACACCCTCTGTAAGCACTTTCTATGCATTGAGTGAGAGCAGATAATGCCATACTTAGAGTAGCTCTTCAGTTATGAGAACAGCAGCATTATTATAATGAAAACCTTTTTTATATTTTACTTAGGCTTTAAGAAAGCACCTCTCTTCTCTAACTTCACCCCTCCAGTGCTGGCATTAGACCCAGTATCTTCTCTGAATTACGGAGATCACACTCCTACAATGCCCTGCTCAGTTCCTCATCTGTAGTCTTTGCTTTGACATTTGTATGTCACTTACCAATGGGAATGTGTTTTGAAAAATATGTCCTTAAATAATTTTATTGTTGTGGAAATATTATAGAGTGTATTTACACAAACCTGGATGTGGTATAGCCTTCTACACGCCTAGGCTATCTGGCCTGTCCTTCTGCTCTCAGGCTACGTGCTGCTATGCAGCGTGTCACTGTTCTGAATTTTGTAGGCCAGTGTAACACAATGGTAAATATTTGTATATTTGAAAATATGTAAGCATATAAAAGGTACAGAGAAAATATGGTATAATAATCTGATGGGACCACCTTCTTATATGCAGTCTGCCATTAATCAAAACATCATTATGATTACATCTTAAATAAAGTGTCATCTTCATTCATTTGTCCTCTATGTGCATTATATTATTATAGAATTTACCTTTGCTTAAGGTTGGTATTTAGTTTGCTAGGGCTGCCATAACAAATTGTCATAGACGGTGTAGCTTAAACAAGAGAAATGCATTGTCTTTACAGTTTTGGAGACTAGAAGTCTGAGGTGAAGATGCTAAAGGGTTGGGTTCTTCTGCTCCATACCTGTCCCCTAGCTTCTGGAGATTGCTGGCAATCCTTGGCATTCTTTGACTTGCAGAGACATCACCCTGATCTCTGCCTTCATCTTCACGTGGCGTATTACCTGTGTGTCTTGTCTCTGTGTCTAGATTTTACCTTTTTATAAGGACACCAGCCATTTGGGCTCAGGGTTCACTTTAATGGCTCCACTTTAACTTAATGACCTCTGCAAAAATCTTGTCTCCAAATAAGGTCACATGCTGAGGGCTGGGGATTAGGATTCCAACATTTCTTTTTTAGGGGAGACACAATTCAATCTATAATAATTGATGGTCTTCAGGAGCAGAATGAGATATGGAAGTAACCTGCGACTGTAAAGTATAATACTTGAAAGGCAGCAGTGCCCAAAGACAAGACTGGGTGGAGATGTTCAGGCCAGGTTTACTGAAAGTGGAGGGTGAACCTCTTGGGAGCAGTGTAAAGATGAGTCTGTACCTGTGGGCAGTTAGAGACCCTTTTTATGTGGGGCCAAGAGAGGTGGGCAAATTTAACAGCTTGCCTGGAAGGCTTTCGTGGGTTAGGGACCTTTGACAGGAACTTCAGGGTGGGGCTAATAGATTCTTTGTCTCCTTTGTCTTAGGAGGAGAGGAAGGGGGGAAAGGCTTTCTTAGCCCCTCCAACAATATTTTAGGGGGTTATAGTAACTTATGAAACCTTTAATAGCTATGTATACATCGTCCCTAATGATCCATAAATAACATAGATGGAACACAAAACACACAGCAATAATGAATGCTGCTTAGCCAGATGAACCTGTACATGTGAACACATGTGTGAGATGCGTATATACCAAGGTTAGGTTATGAAACCTCACTGAGTTGTTTGTACAGTGCTGCCAGCATAAGGGCATGGTGCCAATTTGTGAACTTAATTGTCAGACATCATACACAATTTATATGAAACTATTTCAATGTATTTGGGATTTCTGGGAGACAAAGATCAGGTTTAATTTTAAGGAAGTTATGAATTTTTCTTCAGTGTGACCTGACTAAACCAAAGAATGCCATGCCTGCTGATGGTAATAGGGGAATCATTTTAAAATTTAAAAGGCACTTTATTCTGAATGGTTTCACCCAGTGGGAGCTCCTGCAGAGTTCAAAAGGAAGAGAATCTGGCTTAAAGTTCATTTTCCTAAAGCATGAGTGGAAGTGAGAAATCATAATATTTTGAGGTCAAAAAATTTTATAAATGCCTGTAAAATTATTTTCACTAAACCGTCATGATCTGTGTTATTATTTGTGCTTTTAATGACCTGAATACAAAGGTGAACATTTTGAACTCTTAGGTTGCTTATTAGGATTGGCTAATGAATCAATCATTCATTATTGTGTGTTTTGCTGTTGGATAAAAAGTCAATGTTTTTTACAGGTCTTTACTTACCTATGTTGATTATGTGAAAAAAGAAAAGGCAGTATAAGTGAAGGGGTTCTAAAGCAAGTCTCTTACTGTAGAGTCTCACTTCCTTGGTAAACCTTGAACCAACTGCTCTCTGCACTCCTTGTCTGTCTCACTCCTTTTCTCTGGGGTTCACCAGGGGCCTGGGTGAGGCTTCCGCTGCTGCTGATCTCCTACTGGAACCTCCAAGCTTTACAATTGGTATCCCTCCCTGTGAAAGCAGGGCTTCAAGAAAGCGATGAGGTAGCATTAGTGTTGTTCCTCAAACTTAGGAACAGGATGAAACTTAAACCCTGCCTCTACATACACCTTTCCCTTCCCTGAAGGGGGAAGAAATAAAGAAAATGATGCATTTACCTTTTCTTTGGCAATACTTAGCAATTTGTTTTCCAGAAATAAAGTAATAACAAAGAAGACAGAAAGTGCTTAAATGCAACCAATAACCAAATTCCATATTTACTTTGAAGATGGGAAATCAGCTGCAGCTGAATCCAATGCCATGATACACCCTGAATCCTTCTGAGATATACTCATGGTTAGCAGTAGTGTGACAGAGCAGGGAGCATAAATAAATTAGAGTGATGAATAAGATCAGGACAAATGAGAAGAATTCCAGAATTGATGGATCATTCTTCTGCTGAGATGATTCCAAGCAGAATCCTAGAGACCAACTTAATCACAACTGAATTAAAAAAAAAAAACCCACCAACTTCTTGATGCGGCATCACCATCAGTGTTACCCTTGGAGCATTAGTTCTAAAGCAAATTCATCTTAAAATACTTCCCAGATTGCCTCCATTTTACCATCTCACTTATCAAGCAAAATAAACAAATGTGTCAGGTGGAGTACACTGTATTTTTTTCTTTAATCTTGAGAAAAGCCACTTCAAAGCAGTGTTAAGTATGTGTCAGAAAGAACTAAATGCACAGCGATTGTTTTTGGTACATGTAGTGAGAGGTCATTAAGTTATTTAGATGTTGAAGGTCATGAGAAAGTCTAGCTTTCACTTTACCTAGAGCAGTTCATGCTAAACTGATCCCTTGCCCATGGCCGGGAGCTTCTCAGAGGATCTATCCCCATGAGAGGAGAGTCATCTCTACCTCGTGAGAAACGTGTTAGCGGAGAATAACCAAGTACTTTTGATTCCAAATGTTGAGTTAATTCCAGAAAGACAGCCATAGTTCAGAAAGGACGTGGATCCTTCTCTGCCAAAGGACAGAGAAATCCATTAGGGAACGTTTACTTTGGGTCTCAGCGATGATGTCTGAACCTGTTCGATGAACAAAGAGCCTCAATAAGTGATCTGGAGTTCCAGAAAAAAGGGAGGAAATACCAAATAAATGGAATAATTATAAAACAAATATCAGCCAAGTTAAATAAATATGTCATGTGGGAGATATCCTTTTGTCACTCATGTGAAGTATATTTTGTTCCTACATTAACAGAAAAGAGGTGGAACTTGTTTTCCTTTTTTCCTCACAGCTACCAATGAGTGAACTTGAAACTTCCCTGCTTTGTTCTCTAGAGTGTGATTGTCTCACACTAACAATGATAAAGTTCTGACAGTTACAGAGTTTCTCTCTGTGAGCTTTTAAAAATGTCAGCCAGTAACCCAGTGGCATTTCTACCGTAAAATTTTAAGGCCAATCCATTTCCCCGCTTCCTTATTTTCTTGGTTTCAAATATATTTCTTATTGCCAATGGAAATAAAAATCAGAAATTAGAGGGCAGTGGTATCACTTGTCATTCTGGGTTAGTAAAGGGCTCCTAAAAGTGACCCACACAGGATGCAAAAATTTTACAGGGTAATTGTCCTATGTTTCTAGCTAGTGATTCAGTTACAGTCAGTTTTGTAGCCCTTGTTAGTGGCTTCGAGCCCAGACAGAATAAAAAAATCAAACCAAAATCATGGAAAGACACCATAAAACTGCATTTCTAAAGTAGATGGGCCTTGATTATAAATCAAAATACTTTGTTTTTTCTGTTCAAACTTGATGGTTTTGTTTGTTTGTTTGTTTGTTTTATAGCATTCTTATTGTTGCCTTACAAGTGCTTGGGTCTCTGAAGGCCAAGTCATGTGAGTAAATTTGCTATGGCTATTAGAAGTGGCCTTTCAATGCCAAAGTACACATTCCTCGATTTCTTTATAATACCACTGACGTTAGCACTTTTTTTCTGAATTCATAGCAGTTCTAGAAGTTAAGTTTCTTGCTACTGAAAGATAGGAAATAAAGAATTTATGCAACTCATTTGCCTGACACCAGTCCTTAGATCCTATGAACTATGCACATGGTTTTTAAATTACTCGGCAGTAGCCTCCCAGGCATTAAAATCTTTGCAAGGGCTTAGAATGTCAAAGTCACTATAATGAGGATTTCTTTTTTTTTTTTTAACCATTTCTAGGAGTGAAAAATTACATGCTTAGTAAAACTTTCTGACATCAAGTTTTACTAAGCATTTGATTTATTCTGAAATAACACTGACAGCTAATTTCTGTATCATGTTGTTCTTAAACATAGCTTTATTTAGATATAATTCACTTGCCAATTTATTCATTTAATGTATACAATTCCATGAATTTTTGTATATTCATGAGTTGTGTAACTATCACCATAATCAACTTTAGAACACTTTCATGAACCCAGAAAGAGATTCCATACAGCAGTAATTTCTTATTCTACCTTCTTGCCTCACCCTAGATGACTAATAATCCACTTTCTATCTCTATAGATTTGCTTATTTTGGAATATTATATAAATGAAGCAATACGGTGCTTTGTGATTAGCTTCCTTGATGTAGCATAATGTTTTCAAGGTTCATCTCTGTTGCAGCATGTATCAGTGCTTCAGTCTTTTCATTATTGAATAATATTTCATGTTTTTTTTTATAAGACATTGAAGACATTTATTTAATTTCTTAAAGATGCCTTCTGGCTTGATATTGATAGTGAAATTCTTCTCATTTTAAAGTTGGGTGTCATATTTTCCTAATTTCAAATATACTGAAGATGCAAAGTTTATCAATAGGTGGGGTACATTTTCCTTTTTATTAAATCTTCTTTTTATCCACAGTGCCATGATGCTTATTCTAAGCCTTTCAAGCACTTGGCCATTGGCAATCTTCTGACTCTAACTCTCTCCAGTTGAGTTGATTGTTAAGTTTTCAGGATATTTGTCAGCTGATTGTTAAACATAGCCATTATTAAAAATTAAATTACTCAAACTTGTAATTAAATTATTATATTAAAGCAAAGGAATAAGAAACCGAAATTTACCACTTCCTAATTATTTTACATTGTGCTATTACTTACCCTACTAAGGTTATTTGTGTTCCTTGTGTCTGAAAGATGGATACTCTCTATTATAATATGCAACTATGTATCTTTTCCTGACTCTGTGTTCAGTTACTTCCTATTTGGTAGCTTGAAAATGGTCATGGTGAGAATATTTACCAATACCATTAGTCAGTTTTTGTTTTTGTTTTCTAGAGAGGGGATTGTTAAGTGTTTGCCCACATACCACCACTGCTCACAGAGGTGAGACCATCTTCTGGTCTCCCTACTTTCAGATTCTCCTCCTAGCTATCTGTCTAACACAACCTATGGTTCCTCATTTTCGTAAATAGTGAAGGCTGAGCATGGTAAAGGAAAAAACAAAATCAAAATAATACAGAAAAATTTAGGCTTTGCTAATTAGTAATTCAGATAAATTTAGCATATTTGAGGATCTATTTCTTTTTTTTTTATTCACTTCCTCCTATTACTGTACTGATTTTATTTTTGTTTTTTAGATTTCAGATTAATATGAGGGTCCCAATGATTTGGTTACATTGTTTGCATTTGTTAGGTAAAGTCCAAATTGTTGTTAAGCCTTTCACCAAGGGGATGTGCTCTATACCCTTATATTTTGCCCATTAGCTAGGTGAGAGCTTACCAATCTCCCTCTGTCCTCTCCTCTTCCCTCATCCTCCGACCCCCACTTTAATTTAATTGTGTTTTTTCCCTTGTGTCGGTGTATAGTTGTTTATCTATTGGTTTCATATTAGTGTTGAGTACATTGGATACTTGCTTTTCCATCCTGGTGATACCTTACTAAGGAGAATGTTCAGCAACGATAGCTTTTTGTTCTATCTACTTAACAAGATTTTCAAATTAAAATCACAGCATGCTTATGTTTGTGAAAGTTCTTTGGAAAGTGCTAAATGTATAGAAGATTTTTTTTTCCCAGAGAAGGGGTCTTGCTATGTTGCCCAGGCTATACTCAATGCCTTGGCTCAAGTGATCCCCTTGCCTCAGCCTCCTAAATAACTAAGACTTCAGATATGTGTTCTCATACCCAATCACATTATTAGCAGGAAACACTTGCTTTACATTTTTACTTCTTGGCTTAGGTTTGCAAAGGCTCGTGATCTAAATTGTATCCTGAATTGCTGTCCCAGATTTTTCACAGCTTAACTGCTCCCTTTATTTCCAAATATGCCTTCTAGCCTTTATGATGGATAGTAACTAGGACAGGGTGTGCCAGGTGGGTGTGCCACGGCTTTCCCAATGGTGCCCAGTGCAGACACTGCATGATCATGTCACATCTTTTTGTGCTGTGCAGACTGGCCTCAGCTATTTTCATTATTGTTCTCCAGGAAAAATTACCAATAGATCAGACTGGGCAATGAAAATTAAACCTATTTTTACCATTTGAGAACCTGTTATTAAAATTTAAATATTGCGAATTAATGGGAAAATATGTCATATTAAACCATAGTCACTCATTAATATCTTAGCAAGAAAAGGTTGAAGCTATATAGCTTTAAAACTGGGCCCTAAATCAGTTTAAGTTTTTATGAAAGCCAAGTCAGCACATTGTGCCCCATGATTGCACTTATGTACACAATTATGATTTAATAAAACAAAAAAAGATGTCAGGAACACCGAGCAGGGGCCTTCTGAAGAAGCGGAAGACTGTGAAGTGTGAAGAAGAATCTGGACCTTTAGGGAGGAGGAGCTTGAGGGCCATGTGCAAAATTTTGCCTGAACAATGTCAAAATGTTTGCATTTAGCACAGCACTTCTTTTGTTCTGATGGCTTTGTTAGAATATTTTTTGAATTGTGAGTTTATCTTCCCTCTCAATATTGCCAAAACATTCCCTTTTGATTTTTGGTCCAGCTGCATTTTGATTCATTACCAATGAAGGTCTCAATGACACCAAATTTTGGAATTCCCTGGAGAAAATAAAGTTGCTGAGGTAAAAAGCATGGGTTTGAGAATCACTAACTCTAAGTTCAATTCCTTTCTTCAATAAATATGAGAAATTTTACCTGACCAAGGCCTCATTCTCTCAAAGTTTATTCAGAAATTTCACTTTTTACATGATTTATGTTATTTACTTCACAATGCTCTTGCCTCTCCCCTTTCCTCCACCATTTTCTTTGTAGATTTTCTTACCTCTGTGAAGATAATTCTGCCTTATCTATGATAGTTAGAGACATATATTTGAAAATGACTGAAGTATCTTGCCTTGTGATTTCCCATGCCAGCTTCACAGATTTCCATTATACATTATTAGCTACTGATGCTTAGAGGGCAGATGAGTGTAACTGCTGAGAAGTGAGCAGATAAAACATAGTTATGGTCCCCACCCTCCAGCAATGATGCAAACAGAACAATTAAGACTAATTGATATAAACTACTCACTAACCCTCTAGCTATAGTTAGTTCCTTCAACAAATAGTTGATTGCTGCGTACTCCAGGCTACAGCAACAAAATTGTGTGTGTTGGTTAAATGTCTGTATTCTTCTCACTCATGGTACATCTTATATTTAAACTCCAAATATATTTTATATTTTGGACTTTAGCAAATGGGCATCAATTCCTAGTATAGGGTTATTTGGGCGCAGTTTTTTTTTTGAGAATCACTTAAATAGAGAATGTTTAGCAGTATGTTCTCCACCTCCCCCACCAGAAAGATTGTATCATTATTCTCAATTCTTCTGACAAAACAAGTCACAGTTCACGAGTGGTGCTTTATGAAGCCTGGTAGTTATAGAAATTGACTTATTTTATTCTCATAGTTATGGAGTACATCATTTTTCACCAGCTAGAAAATCTGAATGGATGTCAACCTGCAAATCTCTATTGGAGACCAAATCCGGTGATTATTATCTATGTCTGCTATGCTTTTTGTATTTTAGCTGGACCAGACCAATTTTGAGGAAAGGGTACAGACAGCGCCTGGAGTTGTCAGACATTTACCAAATTCCTTCTGCTGATTCTGCTGACAATCTATCTGAAAAACTGGAAAGGTACGTTCATGAATGTTGTTTATTGGTTGAGGAGAGAAATTCATATTAATTATTTAGAAAATAGAAAACTAACATGTTTGAAGGCTTAATTCTTAAAATGGCACATTTAAAATAGGATCAACTTATTCTCTTGCTGATGTCCTGATGAGGTAAACAACTAAGTGATAAAATCTTGGAAGAAAAGTAATCATTTTCCAGAGAAATGACTTTTTTTCCCTGAAAAATACATACTTAAATTCTGTCTTTAAAAGACACTTCATTTCTGTGAAGACGAAAAGTAATATTATTATGAAGCAAACTATGTATATAGCAGAACCCTCTGTAAATTGACCAGACTGTAAAAGGGACTGTAAAAGGCTGGTCAACATAGGGAGTTGGTAAATGTCAGGAATTAGGCCTACTGTATTAATTACATACATGTGGTACATGTTCAGTCTATGAAGATTAGGTCAACTTAGGAGGTGGTCAGCTATTGAGGTTCTGCTACATTTGCTTTCAGAATCTTTGCATGTGATTACAAATGTATATTCAGGGAAATCTTAATGCGATGGGCTATTGCTTATCAAAGAATGCAGAATTTCACTTTTCAGAGAATCTATTACACGCCAGGTAGATATCTTCTTCCAGCCAGTCTAGGAGGAAAGCATCATTACCTCCCTCCACAGAAGAGCAAACTGGGCTCTGAGAGTGGATGCCTAGAGAGACGTGTAACTAACCAGTGCTGGAGCTGCTTCCAGTGCAGGTCTGCACCACCCAGATCTTTAGCAGCAGTATTCTAAAGAATTCCTCAGAGTCCCCTTTCCTAAGAGTGCCAGTTAGGAGCCTTTTGGCCACCAGTGACAGAAACCCAGTTTACTAGTGTAAGTAAATAAAAAGAAGGAATTTATGAGCTCAAAAAGCTCAAACCCAGGAAGAGAACTGGCCAGGGAACCAGGGACTCAACTGCTGCCTGGTGGCACTTGTTTTATGCTGGTTTTATTCTCTCAGACCAACTTCGTCTATATAGGAGGTTGGTCCTCAGAACTCTTGACTGGTATTTCTTATGGACCACAGAGGAAAGAGCCCTTTGTCTTGAGCCAAATCTGAAAAATCCCAGAGTCTGAGTCACTTGCTTGCCTCTTGAATGACTCACAGTCCAGAAGCAGCAAGTCTGGGTCTTGTGCCAGAAGCACAGGGTCTAATACCAGATGAAAGGGATAGGGAGTGGGAAGGGCGAAGAAAAATATATTTCATTTATATTTATTTGGTGCTGCTATGTACTGAATTATTACACCAAAATAAAGTTGAGTAGACTTGTTATTTTAATTAAGTTCATTTCCACTTTTTGACATTTTCAAGGTGAAGTGAGATATTAAACCTTGTTTTTCTTGATTTTACTCAAAGAATTAGGCTAGTGAGAGTTGTAAATTCACACTTCCAAGATCAAGGGTCAACTCCTATTGTAGAGCATTTTGTATGTGTAAGTGCTACGAGTCATGGATATTTTGTTTTTTTGTGTTTACTGGGTTTGATTTGTTTTGTTTATGATGTGTCCCTAAGTGCCTAGAATAGGTCCTGGCATTTAGCATCTACTCAATAAATATTTGTTGAGTGAATGAATGATAGAATACGAAATGACTAGCATTACATAGAATCCTATAACATTGTAGAGATGAAATATATAAACATAATTCATTGTGAGTATATCAGCAAGTTCAAAAGAATAGATATTGGATATCTAAGTTTTAATTGAATGCTTAGGGGGAATATTGATCAGAACAGGGCTGAGCTAATTGGAAAGTGTGTAGTTTAGATTTATTTATGGCTAAATAGAGGATATATTCCTGAATTTACAGAATTACCTGGTCTAACATTTACTTTTCTTCTGAGTTTTCATTGTGTCCCTTGTTTTGATTCAGTTTTTAATATATACCTATTTTATTTATATTCAATAATTCAGTTCTGGAACAATTCAGTTCCATAAATTCTCTTCTTTACTCTGTTGACTTATTTTCTTATAAAATTGACATGGAATTTATTGAAACATTTTGAAAGAATGGCATGCCATTTACAGTTCTCTGTAACTCTGTACCCTTAGGAAGTGACCCTGGCCTCACATTTTACAACTGCCTTGGCAGTCAGTGATTGCCACGTGACTGAGGTACATTGGCCCATCTGGCTTAATTTTGGGTCTGTAGAGTTGAAACCTCTACTTAACTTAAGTGTGCAAACCGGACATCCATTCCATGATTGTAGCTAATAGTAAATGAACTTTATACATATTGAATACCTTCCATTCTGATTTGGGCCTGTCATGGTATTTCTAGAATCTCACTACCCACTCTTATTCTCTCAGGTTATGAATTGTTCAAGTCTCATCTATTAAAGAAAAAAAAATTCCCCAACTTTTCCCTCTGGTCACTACCTCTTATTTTTCTTTCATGGTTGACATTTATCTGCTCTCCTAACTCTCCTCTTCTTTGCCTTTCATTTACATCTCCTTGAAGCATAATTTCCACTTCTACCATGTTCCTAAAATTACATTGACCAGGCTGACTACAGACCTCTTTCTTATCAAATGACACCTTATTGGATAACTTTGGTGTTACTGTTTATTCTTTATCTTGGAATCATTTCTTTGGGTCCCCGCCTTCCTGGTTTCCTGTCTGACCCATGTTTCCTTTGTGAAGAAGGTGAATTTGCTTCCCATTTGTCTTTTTACCCTCTTTGGAGTCACCGAGTATTATGGATGGGAAGCAAGCTCCATGTGTGTGAGTGAAAGGTGAGGAAGAGTGTGGGCAAGTAGATAGATGGAAAGGGTGGTTAGGTTTTATAGAAAGGCTCTAGTTAGCAAGCTTCTGGGGGAAACCAGGGTCCATGTGCAGAGACTACAAAGCTTATCTTCAAATCTCAGTTGTATGTTCTTCCTTTAGACTGACTTAGGGCAATGTTTAATTTTGGTAACTTGATAGTAATAGGAATAGCCATTGATAAAATGCAAAGGCTTTATCTAAATCTTTATCTAGCTCTTGCTTGTGGGTCATGAAATTTTTTGTTTTTGCACAGTATAAAAATTAAGATGAAGGTAACGTTTAGAGATATTTTATACCCTTGTGAAGAGTAAAAAGGCTTTTTATTAAGAGAGATAAGTGGCAAAAGTTTAATATATTTCATCAGCTGGTATTCCCACAGTATTTAAAAGAACTCAAAAGTTAATTAGATTTCAGCCAGTGTTCACACTTTTTAATGTCTATTAAAACCAGAAAATGTACAATTTGATCCTCTTCTCATTTTTCTAAGACTTTTACTATAATAAGTGATTTTAGTAGTTTAAAATGAAGTGTGATAATACTTACTTCATGCTTCTACTTACAATGTCTAACAGGTTTTTCTGACGTTAAATCCTTGAAAAAGTCACCTAACATGTTAACTTGTTTTTGGTTTGACAGTTAGATCTTGCAAAACCTGCCACAGTTCTGTCTAAAGGTCAAGGAGTGACAGAAAATATTAGATTTTTGTGTTTATTTTTTTTTTTTATTTTTATTTTTTTATTGTTGGGGATTCATTGAGGGTACAAGAAACCAGGTTACACTGATTGCATTTGTTAGGTAAAATCCCTCTTACAATCGTGTTTTGCCCCCAAAAGGTGTGGCACACACCAAGACCCCACCCCCCTCACTACTTCCCTCTCTCTGCTCTTCCTTTCCCCACCCCACTTGGCTATTTTTTGTTGTTGGTGTTGTTCTTTAGCAGGCCCAGGCTGGGTTCAAACCCAGTAGCCCCAGTGCACATGGCTGGTGCCCTAACCACAGTGC
>CAUYON010004441.1:0-17928 GCA_963573935.1 Arctocebus calabarensis | reverse complement strand
TGGGCTAAGGCGCCAGCCACATACACCTGAGCTGGTGGGTTCGAATCCAGCCCGGGCCCACCAAACAACAATGATGGCTGCAACCAAAAAATGGCCGGACATTGTGGTGGGCGCCTGTAGTCCAAGCTACTTGGGAAGCAGAGGCAAGAGACTCGCTTGAGCCCAGGAATTGGAGGTTGCTGTGAGCTGTGATGCCACAGCACTCTATCCAGGGTGACAGCTTGAGGCTCTGTCTCAAAAAAAAAAAAAAGAAAAGAAAATATAATGAAGCAGAGCAACTGAAGAAGCTTGTCTACAGGCAGTAGAGCTGCAGAAAAAAACACTTTAACAATTTCTTTTCTGATTATTTGAAATAAGCTTGGTACATTTGAAGAAGTATAAAACACAAATGGTGATCTTGAAAAGGAAAAGGAACATTTATAGCTGTGATTTTTATATTTAGAGATTTTCCAAATTTGCAGATCTTATAAACATTCATTTGGGAAATTTCAAAATTATAATGTATATCAAGTATCATTAGGCATGTGCTCAAGTGCTGAGGGGTACAGTTGTATCAAGAACAACAAGAGGACACCATGAAGAGAAACAAATTCCTCAACAATATATTATCAAAGGCCGGGAGCCATAGCTCACGCCTGTAAACTTAGCACTCTACGAGGCAGAGGCAGACCCCATCTCTACTAAAAAAATAGAAAACCTAGCTGGGTACTGTGGAGGGCACCTGTATTCCCTGCTACTCCGGAGGTTGTGGCAAAAGGGTCGCTCAAACCCAGGACTTTGAGGTTGCTGTGAGCTATGACATCATGGCACTCTATGCAGGGTGACAGAGTGAGACTGTTGAAAATATATATATGTATATATATATATATGTGTGTGTGTGTGTGTGTGTATACATACATTTATATAATCAAAATGAAATCTCTGAAAATGTGTAAACTTTTGATCCAGACACTTCATAACCAAGAATATCTCCTAAGGAAGTATGTGTGTGTCTATGAAATGATTGTTTTTGGCAATGTTTACTCTGCTTTTCTTTTTTTGACATACAGTCTCACTATGTCGCCCTTGGTAGTATGCTGTGGTGTCACAGCTCAGTCTCCCAAGTAGATGGATTATAGGCGCTCACCACAATGCCTGGCTAATTTTTTGTTGCAGTTGTCATTGTTTAGCAGGCCTGGGCTGGGTTCAAACTCGCCAGCCCCGTGTCTGGCAGGTGCCCTACTCACTGAGCTATGGGTGCCAAGCCTCTGGTTTTATTAATAAAAAAAGAAAAAGGAAAAACTAGAAACAAGCCACATTTCCATCAATAAGGTATTGTTTATGTAAGTTGTAGCACACCCATATAATGGCAGAATATTTTGAGGATTCGGGACAGTGGTGGGAGCTATTTATTGCAGAGACCAGGAGGAGGATGAGGGTGAACATTTTGCCTTTCTTGTACCCTGGGAAATTTCCAAATAGATGGAGTTTATTTTTGCTATCCCCCAGCTCTCCTTTCTCCTCTTCTCTTTCATCTCTTGGAGTCTCCTTCTTTTGGGTCCTAAAATCTTCTAACGAACTCAATCATTAGAACACCTTTTACTTTTTAATTTGGACTCATCTCTCCTGAACTGTTTATAATCTTTACAATTTCATTCCTTCCTTCACTAATAAATTCACAGAGACTCTCTATGAAGATTCAGGGGGGTTTGTTTGTGGTTTCTGATAATCACAGTCACTGTAGCAGGGCTGGGGACTTCAGTGAAGGGTGTGGGCTATGGTTTGCTAAGAAGAGGTGATCAACACATTGAAAGTATGAAGTCAGGCTCGGTGCCTGTAGCTCGATAGGTTAAGGCGCCAGCCATGTACACCTGAGCTGGCAGGTTCGAATCCAGCCTGGGTCAGCCAAACAACAATGATGAATGCAACCAAAAAATGACCGGGCGTCTGTCTCAAAAAAAAAAGAAAGTCTGAAGTCAGTATTTTCTCATAGAATCAGACCACATTTATTCTCTGCCCTACCAATAGCAAATGAGTGGTATTTTGAATTGCAAATGGCCCCACTCCTGTACTAGCGATACAAATCATATAATATAATTAAAAGAAGAAAAGGGCATCAAATACAGGTTGTTTGTTAATGAATGCCTGTTTTTTGAAAAGACTATAATGACTTGATTAAGCCTGGTTATATTTTCTGTTAACTTTTCAAAGCACTTTTCCATCTCCTTTCCATTGGATCCTTATAATCACCCTATGGAGGGCAGACAAGGTATTATTGCTCCCATTTGAAAAATGATGAAATGAAGACACGAGAGTTAATTGCAGAGTAGTACCAGGAACCAGGATGACTGACTCTGCTAGACGTTTTATCTTCTAGATCACAGACAGGATCCCCTTGGTAGCTAGTGAACTATTACTGTAGAAGCAAGGCAGAATTTGAAACCATTCCCAGGAACTCAACTTGGGATTAAAGTTTTGAAGTTCCATTAAAAATAAAAAATTAGAGCAGCTGTTTGTCCTTGAGATGAGGGGAGTTTTTCATAAGCTGAGATGATAGTAACACATCTAGACCAGTGATTTTTAACCAGAGTCAGTTTTGCCACTCATCCCTGACCTTACCCCGTCCTTGAGGACATTTGGCAATGTCCACAGACATTTTTGGTTGTTGCAAATGGGAGTATGACTGCTTTCTCTAGTGGGCAGCAGCCAGGGATCCTGTGAAAAATCCTATATGCAGGACAAACCTCCATAACAAAGAATTATCCAGACGCTCAGAGTGCTGAGGTCAAGAGACCCTGCTTCAGACTCTCTGTCGCTCTGCCTTGGTTAATGATGGTTGGCATGCGCTCAATTTGTTCCATATAAGGACTCTGCCATTAGAATTATATAAACCACTGATGGGCAAAACTTTAAAAAGAGATTCCCATAGTGGCTACTTCCCAGAAGACTGTGTTTGTGGAACCTCTTAGTCTTAGCATCTGGAGCTCCAGAAAGGGGAAAAATTCAACTCAGATAGAATGATATGTACACCACTTTTTTTTTTGGAACCTCCAGCCCCCAGGATCCAATCAGGGCTTCAGTTTCAGCAAAATCGCTCCTAGTCTTCATTGCTCTGCTTTTGTTGCTGCCTGTTGTTGAAGGGGAAGCGGTAGAGGCCGTTGCTCTCCTGGTGCGTGTGGTTCTCAGCTTTACAGGCTTTCGTGCTTGCATGGAAGACAAGTGGACAGTTGTGACTTGGAAGGGCCTCCTGAATCAGACCTTGCCCTGAAAACCTTGGTGCTGTTGAGGCTAAGCCTGACGTTGGTGTTTGAAAGTTTCCAAGAAACAGTGAATAGTTTCATGTATTTTGTTGTTTCTCTTAAAGTGGGAACAAATTGATATATAGGTGGGAATTTTTTTTTTTTTTACAAGTAACGCACTAAAAAAATGCAGTCTATAATTTGTTGGTTAGAAAGGAGATCAGGCTTGGCGCCTGTTGCTCAGTGGCTAGGGTGCCAGCCACATAGACCACAGCTGGTGGGTTCAAGCCCAGGTTGGGTCTGCCAAACAATAATGACAACTACAACCAAAAAATAGCCAGGCATTGTGGCGGTTGCCTGTAGTTCCAGCTACCTGGGAGGCTGAGGCAAGAGAATAGCTTAAGCCCACGAGTTGGAGGTTGCTATGAGCTGTGATGCCACAGCACTCTACCAAGGGTGACGTAGTGAGACTCTGTCTCAAAAAAAAAAAGAAAGAAAGAAAGAAAGAAAGAGGATCAAAGAAGTAAGATGGCTTAAATTTATGTAAGTAATACTTCAGAGTTTTAGAATTTTTAAAGCATGTGAAACAGGAAGAAGGAAGATTTTAGCCAGATTCCTAGGAAGTTGCCACTGTGAAGTTATAATCACTGCCTCCTGAATTGCTGAGGAGTCTTTTCTTCATTCTTTTTTTTTTTTTTTTTTTTAGATTTTTGCTTTATCTCCCAAGTTAATATTGTATTTAGATATCACATAGTTAGCCAAAAATTGAAACTTTTATCTCTGGGTAAAAAACATTTATAAAAGTGGATTCAGTGTTTCTAATATTGAAATGGAAGAAAGATTTAATGGTTTTTTTTTTTTTTTTTTTTTTGAGACAGAGCCTCAAGCTGTTATCCTGGATAGAGTGCTGTGGCATCACAGCTCACAGCAACCTCCAATTCCTAGGCTCAAGCGAGTCTCCTGCCTCCACCTCCCAAGTAGCTGGGACTACAGGTGCCCGCCACAACGCCCGGCCATTTTTTGCTTGCAGCCGTCATTGTTTGGCGGGCCCAGGCTGGATTCAACCCACCAGCTCAGGTGTACGTGGCTGGTGCCTTAGCCCCGTTGAGCCACAGGTGCCGAGCCTCTGCTATTATTTTTGAAAGAATATGTGGATGAAAGAGGCAGAAGCCTGTCCTGGGTGCCTTAGTGAAAACTCACAGGCTCATTTTCCTAGCAGTAAAATCCTACTCTACTTCTGAAAGACGGTAAACCATTACTCTCCATGCTCACTCTTACGTTGTAACTCTTATTTGTTTAATAGCAATGAACTCTGTGGACAGTAGTATCTGGGATATAGCTATTTTCAGTTTGCCTTTAGACAGTGGCAGAGTTGAATTTACTAATTAAGAGGAGCACTTATCGGGACTTTTTGATCTTTGAGGGGGAGAGGGGGACAGAGGGCCAAGCAATTTTGGTATTTTATTTCCCAGAAGAATGCTGACACAGATGAGAAGCATTATTTGCATCTCATTGATAAAGATTAGAACTACATATTCTAAATAATTGATTCTTTGAGCATGAGTAAGCTGACCATGACTTTTAAAATCAGTCTAATTGGAGTTTGTTTCAAGCTAGGTAATACAGAGTGTCAGTCATCTTCAGCTGACTGAAGGTCAACTGTTCTCAAGGTGTGGTTCACAGATCCCTCCCTTGACTCCATGGGAGAGTTTAGTTTGCAAGGTCCAAACCTTTTTTTTTTTTTTTTTGAGACAGAGTCTCACTATGTTGCCCTCAATAGAGTGCTATGGCGTCACAGCTCACAGCAACCTCAAACTCTTGGGCTTAAGTAATTCACTAGCCTCAGCCTCCCAAGTAGCTGGGACAATAGGTGGCTGTCACAATGCCTGGCTATTTTTTGGTTGTAGTTGTCATTGTTTGGCAGGCCTGGGCTGGGTTTGAACCCATCAGCTCCAGTGTATGTGGCTTGAGCTGTAGGCTCTGAGGCCCAAACTTTATAATATTAAGATGTTATTTGCCTTCTCCCCACCCCCCACATTAATTTTGCAGTAGCAAAAGCAAAAGCAATGGTAGTGAGAACTGTGGGTACATTGGCACAAATCAAGGCGATGGCCCTACAGTGTACCGGCAGCCATAGATTGCACCTCCATGTACTCTCGGGAAAAGAAAAGCCAATTTCACTGAGGAAGGGCCTTGTTGAAGTAATAAAAATGATTAATTTTATTAAATCTTGACCCTCGACTATCCATTTTTAACATTCTGTGACAAAATGGAAAGCATACAGAGACCACTATTGCTGCTTACTGAAGTACCAAAGTGCAATGGTTGTCTTATGCAACTGGTTAAACTGCCAAGCCAAACTAGCTCCTTTTTTTCATGGAGGACCATTTTGACTTCAAAGAACTGACATATAAACTATTCAAACTTGGGTATTCGGCAGAAGTTTGATCAAAAATAAATGAAATGAACTTGTTATTTCAAGCAAAAGAACCAACAGTATTTTGTTAAAAATAAAATTTGAGTTTTTAACTAAAAATTAGAATTTTGGAAAACTTGCATTCACCACTGTGAGTTTGACTATTTCCTAGTACTGAAAACTTTTCAGATGAGATGAGATGCAATATGAATGTGGCTTTTTTTTTTTTTTTTTTTGCAGTTTTTGGCCAGGGCTGGGTTTGAACCCACCACCTCGAGTATATGGGGCCGGCGCCCTACTCCTTTGAACCACAGGCACCATCCCAGAATGTGGCTTTTGAATATTGTATATAGAGATGTGTCAACGTTGGGAAGATCTGAATCAGCCTATGCACGAATATTTTCAATATGGCCCATGAATGATGTTACCAAATGGTGTGTGGGTGGAAAGGTCCATTCAAACTGCAAGACAAACCAATGGATTTTAATGTAGCAGAGTAGGAGACGTTCACTGACATAGTTTCAGATTTCACACTGTAAATAATCTTTAAGGAACTACCACTTACTGAGTTTTGAGGTGGTATCAAATAGTAGTATCAACAATTTTCTAAAAAAAAAACTTATTAAAAAATTCTTCCCCTTTCTAACAACATATGTGTTTAAGGCCAAAATTTCTTCATATATTTCAGCCAAAACAACATATTGCAACAGATTGAATGCAGAAGTAGATATGAGAATCCAACTGTCTTGCATTAAGCTAGAATCTAAAGAAATTTCCAATGCCTCTCTTCTTACCAATTATTTTTTGTTTTGGATAAAAAGAGCTATTTCTCTTAAATAAATAAAAATGTTACTTATGTTAACATGTAAATGGGTTTATAATGGTATTTTAGAATCAATAATGTCAATATAGTTTGCAAAGTCGATTCTGTTAAAGCAAGTGTTATTATTCCCTTTGCTCATTTAAGAACCGTGATGCCTACTTTTGGATGGTGCTTTGTACTTTCCAAAGTGTTTTTACATGCACCAACAAGTTCATCCTTTTGAGCAATCCTACAGGTCAGGTATTACACTAAAGAAAACTGAGATTTAGAGCAAACATCAAGCAGCTTATACCAGAAAGCCAGTGATGGAATAGGAACCTAACCTCAGATTTTTCAATTTCTGATTCCATCATATTTTTGCAATACTTCTTTTTTTTTTTTTTTTTTTTAAATTTAGAGACAATATCTTACTCTGTTGCCCTGGGTAGAGTGCCATGGAATCATAGCTGATAGTGACCTCAAACTCTTGGACTCAAGAGATCCTCTTGTTTTAGTTTTTTAATTTTTAATAGAGATGGGAGTCTCACTCTTGCTCAGGCTGGTCTTGGAACTCCTGAGCTCAAGCAACCTGCCTGCCTCGGCTTCCCAGAGTGCTAGGATTACAGGTGTGAGCCACTGAGCCCGGCCTGTAATACTTGTTTGTACGTTGAGAAAGACTAGAGATTAATTAGTATGTGAACAGTGTAAATTATAAATAAGTTTTAAAGGTTTTATCAGAGTTCTCCCACAATGGCTCCACATGGCCCACAGCCAAACACTGGTAGCTCCGTCTGGCTTGGTGGCTCAGTCTGGGGCCCTAGACAACAATCAAAGACCTCCACACTCTTGCCCAAGTTCTCCCAAGACAGTTCAACTGAGTGCCACGTCCGAAAAAACATGAACAGCTCACAGGTCTTTTCCTGGTTTGGGGATCAAGAATGTACTCCTTCTGCTTATAAAAAAAGTTAATTATAAAAGCCTCAGCCAGGTTCTTTAGGAGGTATTCCGGAAGAAGGCACTGTTATCATAGGAGAGGACAGATTCGTGCATGTTATTGCCCTTGAAGACCTTCCAGTGGGACAAGATGTGGATTTGGAAGACACTGATGTTGGTCAGCTTGACTAGGTATAGGCCTAGGCTAATGTATGTGTGTGTGTTTTCTTAGTTTTTAACCAAAAAGTTAAAAAAAACCTCCAACTTTAAATATAGAAAACGCTTACAGAATAAATATATAAAGGTTTTATCAAATTACTATACTTCGGGGGAACAAATATTAAGCTCAAATATATATTAAATCATATATTGAGTTACGCAGTTTACATTGTACATGAAAATCATTTCAAATTCTCAATTAGTAATGTCTAAGTGAATGCTTTTATAAAACCTCTATGTCTATTCATTGTATCAGATTGAGCTCTACAAAACTGTCAGCATTCGCTCATTTTTGACTTACAAAAATGACGATTATATATGGTTCAACACAAAAACACAGAAAAGGTTAGTAAAGGCTTTTAAGGTTTTAATTTTATGTTAAAATTATATAAAAATTATAAACTGAAAAATAAGAGTTCATGTACAAACTCCAACCCCTATCCTAGAACCTAATAGTCTGAGATAACTACTATCAACAATTTCCTGGCTTGGCGCCTGTGGCTCAATGGGCTAAAGTGCCAGCCACGTACACATGAGCTGGTGGGTTCGAATCCAGCCTGGACCCGCCAAACAACAATGACAGCTGCAACCAAAAAAAAAAAAAATGGCTGGGCGTTGTGGCCGGCGCCTGTAGTCCCAGCTACTTGGGAGGCTGAGGCAGAAGACTCGCTTGAGCCCAGGAATTGGAGGTTGCTGTGAGCTGTGATGCCACAGCACTCTATCCAGGGTGACAACTCGAGGCTCTGTCTCAAAAAAAAAAAAAAACAATTTCCTGTATATCCTTCCAGAGATGTACATACATATGCAATCAGACACATCTATTAAAATACACACACACACACACACACACAAATGGGCTCATACTAAACAAATGAATCTAATTGCTTTTTCCCTTAATATGTTTGTATATCATTCTATTCAGTCCATCTAATTCTATTTCTTTTTTAAACTCTATTAGTTTATTGGAGGATGTACCATGATTTACTACTGAATTAGAGAAATTATTGAAGTACGACATCTGCGTAGTAAAATAATCTAAAAGCGTTCCACATGCATATACACATTGGAATGCTTAACCACCATCCAGATCAAGGCACAAAATATTTTCCAGCTGTTTAACCACCATCCATATCAAGGTACAAAATATTTTCCAGCATTCCAGAAGGGATTACTGAGTCTCTTCCCAGTTAATAACACCTCCCTAACCTAGTAACCAATGTTTTGATGTTTATCACCATTGATTTGTTTTGTGTTTTCTTAAACTCCATATGAATGGAATCATACTGCATGTTTGTGTGTGCATACTTGGTTTCTTTTGTTAAAAATCAGTCCTTTGGGATTCAGCAATATCATCACATGTAATGGTTTCTTTTTTATTGCTACATAATATTCCCTTACATGAATTTATCTCTTCTACTATTGATGGACATGTGATTTTCTATTTTTTAAGTTTGAGATATTATGAGTATACATGCCATGCACAGGTTTACCTGTCTTTCGGTGGACACATTCATTAATTTTCTTTGGTATATTCTGATTTGATATCATTTTGGTTTAAATATGTGAATATGCCTAATCAGGCAGCCCTTTAAGGAGGAAGTATAACACACTCACCACACTGGCAAATGGTTGTAGAAGGCATACAGGATAAATACAAAAATTAGGAATGAGATTTAAGGGAAGGTTTTAATTATAGGAATGTAAAGAAATTATGGTTTAAATAAAACCAAATGTTCTAGCACAATGTTGTTTATATGATCTGGAGGTTAGGGTGGTGGTAGATTTAACTCCTCCTATAGAATGCTGAATAAAGAAAACATTCTATAAGAGTAGAACTGTGGTGATTCCTTCAGGCTAAAAATGTCAGTCATTAACATACCAAATTTATCTCTGTGATTTCATACGCTTATTGGCTTATTTTGAATAATAATTTCTCTAAGGAATCTTCATTTTTAACTCTGTATGTAACCTTCCTCACCTTGAATAAAGACTGTATTTACCTTCCTGATTTTACCTGGATGAAATAAAAGCTTGATGGCTGGAGCCGAGTGACCATTTTGGACTGTGAAGTGGAAGGCATACACTGGATTTGGTGGGACAGGGAACCTATGCCTCTTATGATCATGGAGCCAATATTTCAGTGATGCACAATCTAAAGTAAATTATTGACTTTTATAGTCTTAGTGTCTTTGGTTATCATAAATATTAATAACTGTTGCAAAAGTGCTTTTGATGGTCTAAATCGGAGATGATTCCAAAAGTCTCTTTGGAACATAAATTTCTGCTATCATACATTTTCTTATCATTTCCAACTTCCTTCTAACTTTAGAATACTAAAAGGTATAGTTAATGGTTTATCTTTTACTTAATACAGATCTTTAACATCCAGTATCATTTAATATTTTATGTAACATGCCATATGTAAAACAAATGAAATTTAAAAATACTATATACTTCATTTTTCTTTTTTTTTTTTTGCAGTTTTTGCCCGGGGCTGGGTTTGAACCCACCACCTCTGGCATATGGAGCCGGCGCCCTACTCACTGAGCCACAGGCGCCGCCCTATATACTTCATTTTTCCAAAACGACACGCAGCGGTAATTATTATCAAGAGGTTCTTTTTGCAATTACTCCACTCCCCATTTTTTTATTTAAGTATATTTAGGGGGCACAAGGGGTTTTTTGTTACTTGAATGAGTAACATAATGGAGAAGTCCAGGCTTTTAATATACCCATTACCAGAATAGTGAACTTCATACCTAATAGATGATTCTTCCTTCAGCACCTTCATTCTACTCTCTGATCTCTGAGGCTCCAACATCCATTATGTCACTCTGTACGATCATGCGTACCTATTGCTTGGGTCCCACTTATAAGTGAGCACATGCTGTGTTTGCTTTTTGTTCCTGGGTTTCTTCACTTAGTGATAGCCTCAGGTTTAATCCACTTGGATAGCTGCAAAGAAAGCCTCAGGTTCTATACAAGTTGCTGCAAAAGACATTATTTCTTTTTCTTTCTTTTTTTTTTTTTTTGTAGAGACAGAGTGTCGCTTTATCGCCCTCGGTAGAGTGCTGTGGATTCACAGCTCACAGCAACCTCCAGCTCTTGGGCTTAGGCGATTCTCTTGCCTCAGCCTCCCATGTAGCTGGGACTACAGGCGCCCGCCACAACACCTGGCTAATTTTTGATGCAGTTTGGCCGGGGCCGGGTTTGAACCGGGTTTGACTAGGTAGTATTCCATGGTGTGTTTGTGTGTGTATACAGACACCACATTTCATTAGCTGCTCATCCCTTGGTGGGCACTTTGGTTCCAGGTCTTAGCAACTGGGACGTGTGCTGCAACAAACACATCAGTGCAGGTGTGTTTTTTATAAAATGACTTCTTTTTCTTTGGGTAGATCTCTAGTAGTGGTACTGCTAGATCAAACGGTAGATCTAATTTTAGTACTTTTGGTTTAGTTTTTAAACATCTACAGTATAATCTGAACATTTAGAAACTTCTGATAATTACCACTTGTTTCTGAACATAAACATGGTTCTTTTTATTCATTGCTTAAAATCATTATTGTTAGTACACTTAATGTTATTGGAAATAGGATTATTACTGTGGTTTCTTTTAATTTTTTTGAGACAGAGTCTCACCTTGTCACCCTTGGTAGAGTGCCATAGCATCATAGCACAAAGCAACCTCAAACTCTTGGGCTCAAGTGATCCTCTTGCCTCAGCCTCCCTAGTAACTGGGACTACAGGCACTCACACAATGCCCGGCTATTTTTAGAGATGAAGTCTTACTCTGGCTCAGACTGGTCTCGAACCTGTGAGCTTAGGCAATCAACTGGCCTTGGCCTCCCAGAGTGCTAGGATTACAGGTGTGAGCCACAGCACCCAGCCTACTATGGTTTCTTTATCTTGATTAAATAGTGAGTGGCCAAAGTATATTTTAAAAATAAAGTATCAACTATGATGATTTATGGATGGGGAATGTGTGAAAACATTAAAAACAGGCTGAGTGTGGTGGCTCCTGCCTGTAATCCTAGTACTTTGGGAGGTGGGAAGATTGCTTGAGGCCAAGAGTTTAAGATCCCCTGAGCAAGAGCAAGACCCTGTCTCTACAAAAAACAGAAAAATTAGCGAGGTGGTACATGCCTGTAGTTCCAGTTGAGTCACTGAGGCAGAGGGATTGAGGTTGCAATGAATTATGATGAACAGGAGTTTGAGGTTGCAGTGAAATATGATGATGCCATGGCACTCTAATACAGGTGACAGAGCGAGACTGTCTCAAAAACAAAACAAAACAAAACAAAATCCCACTAGAAACCGTGCATTGTTCTTACAAGCTCTAGACATTTATATATCAAACTACTTAAAACCTCCGTTTCAATATCTTGAACCAAATATGTCTAAACTGGAACCCTGTCTACCCCCCCTTTCTCTGCACCACTCTCCTCCCCCAGTCCCCATCCATCCCTCCCCCAGTATTCCTCACTTCAGTAGAGGGAACACCCGCTTCCCCAGTTCCTTGAGCCAGAATCTTAAGCTCCATCTCACCTTTTCCTTCCTATCTCCCATCCATCAGCAAGTTCTGCCATTTCTCTCTCAAAGCCTTATGTCCTTTGTTCTCTCCTCTCCCTCCCCAGTGAGACGCCTTCTCTTGTCCAGACCCCACAGTAGCCTCCTGTCTAGTGACAGTGCTTTCACTTCTGTTGCCTCTGTCTACTTACTACACAGCAGTCAGAATAATTTTTAAAGACATAAATAACTGTGCATTTTTCTTCTGTTTATAACTTTTACCATTATACTTGGGGGAAAAATCAACTAACTCACTACCTCGGCCTCTGCTAGCCTCTCCCACCCTGCCTGGTGTCATAAAGCCCTAGCTACACAGCCTCTTGTTAAGTCCTTGACCATGCCAAGAGGGCCCTTTCCTATCTCATCACTTTCTGCCTTCAGTTTCCTCTCCTTAGGAAACTCTGTACCTGAAACTCACATGGTTTACTCCATCTTAGCATTCTATTCTTACCTTAAAGGTAACCTCCCTGCAGGCTTTCCCTTACCACCTGAGCTAAGAAGCCCACTGTCTTCCATCCCTGTATTTTATTTTTTTTAAATAGAACTTACCAAAAATTATAATTTTATATTTTTGTAATCTGTTTGTCATCTTCTTCAATATGTTAGTTAGGCATTGGTTCAACTGCCAAAATCCCAAAATACAATAGCTGAAAAAGATAGTTCATTTTTCTCTCATATAAACTAAGTTTAGAGATAAGTATAATAAGATTAGTATGGTAGATCCATGGTCATGAGAGACCTAGGTTCTTTCTGTCTAGCTGTTCCACCAAATTCAGCATAAGGCTTCTACCTCATGGTCCAAAATAGTTGCTTAAGCTCCAGCTATCATGCTTTTAATTCCATCCAGCTAGAATCAGGAAAGTAAATCCAGTCTTTATTTAAGATGAGGGAGGTTATAAAATGCAGTTAAAAAGTGTAGGTTTCTCAATGAAATTATTAATTCACATCAGGATTATCAATGGATGTTAAAACTATCCAGTGAATGGCTAATGAGAAAGGGACATTCATAAGGTGTCAAATACAAACAAACAAAAAAACCTCAACACACATTACTTTTTTTATATAAAGAGAAAAAGTATCTCTATAGTAGTGGAGTCAGGCTGTCATCACCTTATCCAGCGTTCAAATAGTCTCTGAATGTGTCATGACATGAAATACACAATATCACTGAGTTGGAATAATCTTGCCAAAGATGTTTAATTTGAGTCTAATTGGGCCTTAATTTGCCACAACATAACTTTAATTTTATGGAAATTACAAGAGAAAGAGAAACAAACTAAATGATACCCTGTGGAAGCAATCGATAAATTGAGAAATTAGGCCATTCCATAGGATTGATCTATTTTAAAGAGACTGAAGGGGCATAACAATCAGATGTGATGTGTGGTCCTCAGTTGGATCCTGTTAGGACAAATCACCTATAAAGGTCATTGTGTGGACAACTGGAAAAATCTCAGTATGTATGGGGCTCAGACATAATATGCTAGGAAGGAATTATTATTAATATTGTCAGCTGTGATTAAGTTATTTTGGCTATGTAGGAAATACTCTTTTTTTAAGATGCATACTAAACTTTAGAGGAACAATGTGATAATGAGTGTTACTTGCTAAAAATGAGGAAAGGAATGTAGAAATTACCCATGACTTCCACTGACATTGACAATTCAGCAGTCATCGCTCAAGAGATCACTGCATTTAAAAAGACGTACAACTGAAACATAACAACCACGGCCTGTTATTAGGACTAAAAAGGTCTAAAAATCTATGGAACTGCAAATAAATCAGAGGCAGAACACATTAAAATGGTAATACTAATTTTATTGCCCCATACTCAGTCCTTTCCAAGTCTAGGGCATTGAATGGACTTTTTGTAATAAAAGAAAAATAACCATATATAAAACATTAAATTCTGTGTGCTTTTCAGGAGATTATTAGAAATACAAGTAACTGTTTCCGCTCCACCCTCTCTTTCTCCTGCTACTGCTAAGGTGGCCAGACACACGTCAGCTGACTGCAGCTCCTACCTATCGGCCAGCAACATTCCAGAAGAGCTTTCCTCTTGCCTGCATCTTTTTATTTATTTATTTTTCTAGAGACTGGGTTTCACTCTGTCACTCAGGCTTCTGAGTAGCTGCGTCTACAGGTGCGTACCACCACACTCAGCTAATTAAAAAAAAAAAAAAAATTGTAGAGACACGGTCTCACTCTGTTGCCTTAGGCTGGTCTCAAACTTCTGGCCTCAAGCAGTCCTCCTGCCTGGGCCTTCCAAAGACCTGGGACTCCAGGTATGAGCACCACACCTTGCCTTCGTCTTTAATTTTAAAAAAATTAATTTAATTTCTACTAGATGTATTAAGTATTAAAAGAGCAAAAAAGAAAACTGATTAAGTCATGGATATCATCTTTGGGGAGTCAAAATCAACACGGGTAAAACAAAAGTAAAAACATCCTCTTTTTCTGTGGTGCTTTACAGAGACCTTTGACAACATAACTTCATTTATTACTGAAATAATTGCTGGCTGCCATCTGGGTTAAAAAAAATTAACTTGTTCAAGGTCATCTCCATAGTTAGAGATAAAACTGCAATCAGAACCCAATCTTTCTGACTTCATGTTTTTTACATAGCATGCTAACTTCGGAAAACAAAAACTTAAAACCAGAATTGTGTGTGCCAAGAACTAACACAGCTGTCACGTGATTGATAGAAATAAACCTCGACCACAGAGATGATTTCTAAACTTTGTCATTTCTGTAATTTTCTTCCATCTTTCTCAGCATCTTAGAAGCACCTCTTTATTTTCTCCTTCGCTCTTCTTTTTGTTGACTTCCAGCGGCTGCAGACCTCATGTGATCATAAAGAGAGAAAGAAAACCTGCAACTGCCAAACATCCCACTTCACACAGTAAGAGAATATGTAGGATTCTACTATGAGAAATTTCTATTAAAATTCATCAGGTCGGGCATGGTGACTTACTCCTGTCATCCTAGCACTTTGGGAGGCCAGGGCGGGAAGATAGCTTGAGGCCATGAGTCTGAGGCCAACCTGGAAAATGCAATGAGACCCCATCTCTACGCAGTATTTTAAAAAAATTAGCTGAGTGTGTGGCACACACCCATAGTCCCAGCTACTCAGACAACTGAGGTGGGAGGATCACTTGAGCTTTAGCAAGGCTGCTGTGAGTTATGAACATGCCATGGTACTCCAGCCTGGGTCACAGAGGAAGAGAGTGAAATTCCATTTATCAAAAAAAAAATAATAAATTAATAAAAAGTTCATCGATGGTTCAGAAGCTGTGAAGCATAGCTAAGGCTGAAAGTGGCTGGTAGCTGGCATGTATACCACAGAAGTTCCATATGGGTAAAAAAAATGAATCTGTGATTCTGTGTGGTATATTTAACACTATCACCACCTACACATTCAGTTAAAAGCTGTTCATGGCTGAAGAGAAAGCCCCAATTCCTTCCTACATGACATCTCAGTTTAGTTTTGGTGTGAGCCTGGGCGGCTTCATCGAGTTTATTTGCACTCTTTACCCAGGACAAACATTCCAATAGTGCAACACCTGTAGAATCTGTAAGACAGAAGACCCATTTACGAACATTTAATAAGTACATAATAGGCCCCACACCTGTGGCTCAACGGGCTAAGGCGCCAGCCACGTACCCCCAAGCTGGCGGGTTCGAATCCAGCCCGGGCCGGCCAAACAACAATGATGACTGCAACCAAAAAATGGCCGGGCATTGTGGCAGGCGCCTGTACTCCCAGCTTGGGAAGTGGAGGTAGGAGACTCGCTTGAGCCCAGGAGTTGGAGGTTACTGTGAACTGTGATGCCATGACATTCTATCCAGGGTGACAGCTTGAGGCTCTGTCTTAAAAAAAAAGTGCATAATAATAATACAATAAAATTTATTTATTTTTATTTTTTTTGTTTTTGTTTTTGTAGCGACAGAGTCTCACTTATTGCTCTCAGTAGAGTGCCGTGGTATCACACAGCTCACGGCAACCTCCAACTTCTGGGCTTAGGCTATTCTCTTGCCTCAGCCTCCCGAGTAGCTGGGACCACAGGTGCCCACCACAACGCCCGGCTATTTTTTTGTTTTGCAGTTCGGCCGAGGCTGGGTTTGAACCCGCCACCTTCGGCATATGGGGCCGGTGCCCTACTCGCTGAGCCACAGGCACCGCCCAATACAATAACATTTAAAATACGTTCTCTGACTTTTCCTTCTCCTTTATCCCTGGTATGTCGCTAATGAGTTCCTGAGGCTTCTCTATTTTATGAAATCCCTGAAATAGTTCCCTTATTTACATTCTCAACACCCTAGCTTTAGTTCTCTTTACATTTGGGGTTACAAAACTCACTGAACTACTCTTACTACCCATTCTCTCTTCACTTTCTCCAAGCCATTCTATACATGTTCCAATTAGTTTTAATGCATCAAATTCTTTACTCAAAAACACAATGACTTATAAAGTCTTAATCGCTCTTTTGACATTCAAGATCCTCTAGAATATGGACTCACCTTATCTAGGTAACTTTATTCTGCCCTGATAATAATGATAATGATAATAAGCTTTCCATATATAATTTGCTAAGGCAAACCTTTGCTGCTATTAGCTCTGTATTCTTAGGGTTCCCATACACGCTTTGCTCTTTTCTGTACTGTCTGTGCTCTATTTCCTGTACCTTCTGTGTCTCCAAACCCTATCAGTATTTTGATACTGACATCATTTCTCAGCTCTTCTAAAAGTCCCACTAACTCATAGGAGACCCAGATTCCTTCTCTAACTTTTAACAGTCTTTTGCTAACTGTATGGTAGTTTAGTTGTTTTATCTACATAAATTTAGATTTATCGATATCCCGGGATAGGTTTTAAAGGGTGCATAAACAATTTAAAATTGTATATTTTATCTGGGCATGGTAGCTCATGCCTGTAATCTTAGCCCTCTGGGAGGCTCAGGTGGGTGGATTGCTTGGACCTAGGAATTGGAGACCAGCCTGAGCAAGAGCAAGACCTTATCTCTACTAGAAACAGAAAAATTAGCTGGGCGTTGTGGCATGCACGTATAGTCCCAGCTATCCAGCTCCTCAGGAGGCTAAAGCAAGAGGGTCACTTGAGCCCAGGAGTATGAGGCTGCAGTGAGCTATGGTGCTATGGCACTCTAGCCTAGGGCAACATAGTGATATTCTCTCTCAAAAAATATATATAAATAAATAAAATAAAATTGTATGTTTTGTGTTTGTGCATTTTTTTTCTGGGGTCGGGAGTTTCCAGAGCATTCAGCAGTGTTCCATGAAGGGGGGTGAGTTACTTTCTGGATAATACGTATTATTTTTAGAGCAAACCTCCACCCTAAACCTAGATGACATATGTCACATTGCATAATCTCTTATTATACAAAGTAAAAATTTCTAGCTATGGTACAGGGGCCTGAGTTTTAAAATTCTAAACTGTTGTTTTGCTCCATACTAAATGAGATGTCCTGAGTTTTGATGCAGAACACAAAATCACTATATTGAGAACTTATTTCAAGAACAATTCTTTTTTTTTTTTTTTTTTGAGATAGAGCCTCAAGCTGTCACCCTGGATAGAGTGCCGTGGCATTGCAGCTCACAGCAACCTCCAATTCCTGGGCTCAAGCGAGTCTCCTGCCTCCGCCTCCCAAGTAGCTGGGACTACAGGCGCCCACCACAACGCCCGGCCATTTTTTGGTTGCAGCCATCATTGTTGTTTGGCGGGCCCGGGGGCTGGATTCGAACCCGCCAGCTCA